>JBBPJW010001009.1:0-16974 GCA_038088935.1 Pulveroboletus aff. viridisquamosus
GGGCAGAACAGGACAGGACAGGACAGGACAGGACAGACGACAAGGCGCTCCATCCACCCCCGACGGCAATTCCCATTAGAAATTGCTTCCGTGTGTATTACAGCTGACGCACAACAGCCACCGCTCAGTATATGTCCTCGTAGTCGTCCCCGACGTCCAGGAACCGACGAATCTCTTGGACGTCGACCCCATTCTGCCGTGTGAAATACGCAAGCAGGATCGAATAGTTGTCTGCCAACATGTCAGCAACGTCTGCCAGCCCCCTCACCTAGGGTCCAACACGGACCTGTCCACCGAACAGCAGCCTCGTGCGCGAGCATCGTCGCCCTCTTTTTCTCATCCACCGTCACGGGGTCGCAAGCACCGTAAGCCTCGAGCTCCTTCTCTAGCGCCACAATCTGCTGCCTTGCCTCCGCAACCTTCTGAAGCGTGTTCGAGCGTGCTACCTGTGAGAACATGTACAGCTGGCTCGTCATGACGTGGGGGTGGGCCAAAGGACACACGCTCTCGGGTCGCAACATCTTTTCACGCTCTAGTGCAACTCCCAGTTCTGCGACCTGGTCATTGTGTCTCCTCCTAGCGTTCTCCGCTCCGTCCAACCGATTCCGCAGCTAAGAGACAGTCAGGAGGGATGTGGCATGAACAACAGTCTATCTTCATACTATACTTCCTTGCTGCGAAGGGAAGCTCCAAAAGACTAAAATCGCTCAAAATCAGCGCATACATCCGCCTTCGTGCATGCTTACAGTTAGAAGACCCGATCTTGTCGCTCTGCACGAGGCCATCGTCGACAAGCGACTGTAAAACTTCTTTGACGGACTGCGAGACTGACTCCAAGACATTACAGAGGCATCCATCTGGGAATAACAGATCGGCGCACCAATGCCTTTGAGTTTCGGTCCGACTTTCTCTAGTTCTTTGAGCTATAGTGAGCACGGTAAAAGGGTTAGATGCGGAAGAAACGCCATGAAAACCGACTTGAAAGAAGTCCTTCTGTTCAACGGTTAGATAGCGATGGGAATAAGGCTCATTACCTACTGATTCATGAAATATCTCAACAAGTCTGACACGTTTCTCTTCGGCGGATAGACCTCGCGGTGCCTATGAAAGTGAGCAAGATGCGCAAAGAACCTCGTTCGCGTACCATTGATGTGAGAGTTCCAGGTAGAGTCGCAATATGCGGGCCATTTCGGTCACATGACATACCAACGACTTACGACTTACTGCAGCGAGATTTCAAGTGCAGACTGGCCCACAGGGAACAGAAAAAAAATTATATTCTGCTTGAACGAGTCGAGTAACGATAACGTTGATACCCAATCAAAAGGAAAAGTCTGTTAACAAGCCAGTCTTGGAAGTGGAGTGCCTATGGGTAAGAACAGTGATTACACAGAAACAGTGATCGGGAGAGCGAACCGAGCCTATGCAGCCATAGTCCAGAGCAAGGACTGGATGAGAATGCGAGTGGGTTTTAAAAAAGGCAAAGCATTGTCCTAGAGAAAGGAATGCAGGCTGTCGACTTGAACCGGATAAGATGCGGACATCAAAAAATCATTTAAATGAGATGATGGAGTTGGGTCGTGGCACGAAGATTTACAAAAAAAAAAAAAAAAAAAAAAAAAAAGGTGGGCGAATCGAGAACATACAAACAACTCTTCGGCGCATATGCAAAGGTATAGCAATGTCCTGTGGCCAGGAACCTCCACGACACGGGTTGATTGTCACCGAATCAGGTCAATTGGCAGCTGTGTCTGCGAGGGATATCGATATGCCACAAATTCCCTGTCCTGTTCGACCCGCTCTTCAATAGCTTTCCGAGATGCGGCAGATAGCCGAGGACCTAGGCGAGGTGCTGAGTTGGTATACACAGAAGCCATACTATCGTCATTTGGGTCAAAGATGGGAGATATCAGACGAGGGAACTCGTGTGGACCGTATTCATTCGTCTCAGCTGGGACGGGCTTCTTGCCTAATAGTGTGGCGAGGCTGAATTTACTCTTGCGCTTGGTAGGTGTAGGGGGTATGGCCGGGTTTTCTTCAATATCCCCAAGACGACCTAGTGACCCGCGAGACATGCCAAATTCACTATACATTCCGTTGGGGGTCCTCAACCGGTCATGACCGCCAGTGAGTGGCATTGTCTGGACGCCTAGGTTAGGACGTGACCCAATTCCGCTAAATGATTGTCGCCTTGATTCACTCCGGAATGGTGCATAGGGTGGTGTAAGATCCTGTATGTCTTGTCCAAGGTGACGAAGGTCGTATGTTGAATAGAGTGTCTGTGGTCTTGGATCTCCACCCACACTATGCTGCACTCGAAGCTTCACCTCTCCAGGGAGTGGAGGCAACGATTTTTCTCTGGAAAGTGACATCTGAGGACGCGAGGATGCCGACTTGGGTAATGTCATGCCATCGGAGGCAAATGTCGCTTGCTGAAGCTTCTGACGCATATCTGGCTCCGATGTGACAGGATGGATGGACACCTTTGGTCTCCCGTGCTCGTCCGGCGACGTGTCAAGCACTCCCCTCTCGTCTGTTTGCCCACTGTTCTTACGATCGTTGCCATCGCTGTTGCCGCCTGAGGGGCGCGATGAGGTCGGTGACGGAAGAAGGCTGGTTGGAGCCGTGGAAGGTGACATACCAGCGGACGAGAACCCACCATTTCGTGGGGAGGTTGTTGACAGTAACGAAGGTGTCGATGCGTGTCGGGTTCCTGTACCGCCCAGATGTTCCCCAGGCCCACGCTCTACAAGATACGACAATGGCGGAGGTGGCGCCAAGGGAGAATCATCGTCATTGCGGCCCAAGGATTGTAACGAATCACGAGGGGCAGCGGAGGTTTCGACTTTATGCGATGAACCCACTTTGACGAGTTTCCAGATCTTGGCAAGGCCATTGCGTTTCTTCTTGGGCTTTTCGTCAGTGGCTGCCGCAGACACTTCTTCCCCATTGGTAGTCGGAAACAACGGCCGGTCGTGCCTCTGCATGGACAGCGTACGTTTTTGACCAACCGGCGAGCGAAGATGAGGGGGGTTCGCTTCGCGTTGCAATGCCACGCTATGAAAGTAACTGGTGAGTAAACAGCTACTACGACCAATTGGCAAACGAAACCCCGACACGCACTGCATGTCAATCATACTTCCTGAAACCCCTGAAGGAGCCAAGCTATCCTGGCTTCGCCACGCAGAACTAAGATTTTTGAATCCAAAGAATCGCGATCGCCTAGGCGACGATACGGAGCCCGGGCTATGTGCATCGGAGAACGATGCTTGGGAGTATACTTGCCCCAAGCTTGGTTGAACCTCGATTGGAACTGTCAATGAGCTTGCCGGCCTCATGCTGATGGCGGAGTATCTCGAGCTCTGCGCCGGACCAAGGCCACTGTCTGTCTGGGGTGCTAGACTGTGTGAGGAATAGAGCGACATGACATCCACCACGGAACCTCGGGAGGACTTGCGTGGTCTGCTGCGCTCGCGCTTCTCCTGCTTCCGTCGACGCTCCTTCTCCTCCTTCTCTTCGCGCCGTACATCAACATGTTCGACGATGAGACCGTTGTCAAGGAGGGTGATGTCGCGGGATGTGCTGCGAATGTGGTGTGCACCAACCCCGCTTGGAGTAGATGCGACACGGGGCGGTTTGAGCTTGAACGCGCTATCATCGACCGTGCTCAAATCGTAGGCTGAACGACGAAGTTGGGAATATGTGTCACGAATGCTGTTCTCAAGCTGCATCGATTCTTGCATAGCACGAGCATGAGCCAGAGCTTCGGCCTCGAGCAGCGATCTTTGTGCCTTGACATAGGCATCGACGGTCTGCTGCCTCGATGTAGGCTCTTTAGGTGTCTGATGCCACGGGATGTGAATTGTCGTATCAATGCAGAGATAAGTGAAAAACCCCACCATCGCAGTCCACAATTTCAGATTTTGTTCAGTCAAGCGCCCGCCTCTAGCTCTTGGTCTAGTAGAACCATCAGGAGATGATTTTCCCAAGGTCTCTTCCTCTTCCTCTTCCTCTCTCCTCAACAACTCCTCAAAGAGGACGTCGCTTTCCCTGTCCCATATACCAGGACCGACGACAGTGACGTCGGCCATGTCTTGGTCTCTCATTGCACACTCGACACATACCTCTTCCTGTGGCTGTGGATGATTCGGAGAGAAGATTGGATTGATCGGGTCAGGGGTCGCTGCGACAGGAGTGATATAGGTGGGGTGTTGGGGATAAGCACGCGGGTTTGATGATATGGGGATAGCCAAGGTGGGGCTATACGGCCTTTGGGATGATAGGCCATTTACGGAAGATAGCCTGGAAGCCGCGATACCATCCTGTGGAGGATACGAGGACTGACGCATGACGGAAGGATAAAGAGAGGATGGAATATCGCGAGCACCAGGTGGGGGTGAAGGGGGAGGCTGAGAGAGGGATTCACCAAAGGATTTGAAGGAATCGTTGAAGAGTTTGGAGTCGATGAAATTAGAGCCATTGAGCAATGGCGTTGGGGTGCCGTTGTTGTCGTCCAGGCTATAGCGCTCGAGTGGACGATGAGTGTTTCCTGGTGGGACATAAGAGGCTAAAAGGAGCCCGTCGGTGTCAGAGAGAAGTGGTGGGTCATGCTTTTCGTCGTTGACAGTTCGTCTGTCGTTCGTGGAGTCCGCCATGTGTGATTTGGAGAGCCCGACAGCTGTCGACGGCACTCTTTGGGTACCACTGGAGGGATCATCCCGAACGTGTGTATCTCCTGAAGCGAGGACCATCGAAGGGGGTCTGTTCGTGTGCTTTGAGGCGAGAGAGAGGGAAGGATATCTGTTGTCCTTGAAATCGAGATCTGAGATGGCGAGGCCGTGCTGGAAGAAATTGAGGTGGAGGTTGGGAGAGAGTGGAGGGACTGCTGAATCTTGTCGAGTGGTTTGAAGCGTCGAGACGGTGGCCATCATCAAAATCAATGAGCGAGAGATGGGCCGGGCCTTGAGAGGACGTGGAGGAAATGAGAAAATGAGACAGAGAACAGCGCTGGTCGAACGAGACTTGGGGGTTCGGGGGTGCCTTGCGACGGCTAAACGGAACCGACAGCCCTGCCGAAGAAACCAGTTGAAGCGAGAAGACGAGGTGAGAGACAGGGACGAGTCGTTGCTTCGAGACTGACGATGGTGTTGGCGATGCGAACCGATTCCAACCAAGGTTTATTGGAGCATCACTTTTCCCATGGCTCAAGGCACACTCCGTCGTCCAAGCGAACAAAGCAACTGTCCTCACACACACACACAGCACCAGACCAGCGACGTGCGGGTACTTTGGCCAAAAGTCATACCATGCCATGCCAGTCCTTATCTTCGAGCCAGGTCAGATCTCGACGCTCGCGGCCGAACGTCCAAGACAGACATCGGGCGACCACAACGGCACCTCTCCGTCAGCAACGACAAGGAGACCAGGACGAACGAATGGAGGACAGATGTGCAGTCCTCTTGTCTGAGTCACTCGACGTGCGGACCACGGGCCCCGGTGCAAACGGAGTGTCGCAGGAGAGAATATACACCCCCGCTGGACAGCCAGTACCCATCTATTTCACGAGCCTGAAACACCAACAAAAGTATATCAAATCTCAGATGGAGGCCGAACATCGCAATCGGGTGGAGCGAGCATCGTCTCGTACTCTCAGCTCAGCCGTCCGACTGACCGCTGTCCAGTAAATCTACAACACAAATCTATCATACTAGTATCAACATACCAAGCCTCGACATCCCCGTATACGACCTCGTCGACAAATCAATGAAAAGGACCGACACATCTCGGCTACGCACACCTCTGCGTACCTCGCCATCCGCCAGCGGGGCCAACCATCCGTTTCCCGTTCACGCCCACAAATCTCTGCCGAGCACCGCGTCCAGCCTGATTTTCCATTCTCGCAATCACCTCGGTAGCGGCGTCGACGGTGGACCTCGTACCGAGCCTTCGAGTTCCCGCCACCTGCTCCACCATGCCCGACACACGTCGCTGTCGAGGCACGAACTCGGGAATGTCCCGAATCGACAGTGGTCTCCGATTTGGTAAATTAAGCGTAGATCGCTCAGACCTTGGTGGCTCTTTGACCTTTGGCGCTGTGACCTCTGCCAATGCGGCTGCTCCGAGCTTGCGGTGGAGGCCAGACAAAGGACACTGGGATATCCCCGAGCCCGACGGTCTCTCTGCACAGACGTCTGAGGCCTGTGATGGCGATGATGGCTCCATCATGGCGCGCCTACGCCAATCTTGGCGAGCACATTTTTGGACGACCCCAGATGCCCATTGTCGTATGTCATCAGAGGTGAGGGGACGGAAGGTCGCAGGGGCCCTGACCTCGCTATCGGAAACATCACCATGCGATGACACGTGCATGATCATACTGATGTCCGCTACAGAATCCTCGGAAACCAGCAAATCCTCATACACCCCAATGAGGGTATGCGTTGTCCTTCTGGGCTCAGCCAGATTCAGCTCCGACTCGCTATTGGCATCGATTGCAGCAATGAGGTCGGCCCCAAGTATGTGAGGGAGCATGCTTTCATCCGCCGAAGACCCGCTGGAACATTGAGAATCGCTACCAAGTTCAGAGTCACTGTCAGATGTACAAGAGCCGTCGTTTGCATCATTCCTGCATCGACGCGTATACGTGGTATACTTGTGATTACGAAGGGCAGTACCAGCGAGAATACCAAATCGACGCCTCGGGTGTTGTCTTGGGGCAGTCTGTTCGTGTACGATAGGCGGTTCCTGAAGTAACGTCGATTCTTGGTATAAGAAGTCAGAGGCTGGAACCATCTCGATGACAGAGGTCTGCGCTCTCGTCGATTGTTGCTTTGGATGGACACCATTGAGGAACGGAGCGCACCAGCTCCCTTCTGAAGTAGCATCATTGGCCCGTGGTTTGGTGCCATTAAGCAGCATTGCCAGGTTGCGGATGAGTGACGTTGACACTACCTGATGGTCCTGTCTAGAACGAAAAGTTCGATGTCCAAAGCAGCGGGCAGTGGATGCCATCGGGGCTGAAGGGTACCGTCTAATAACGGACTGAGGGATGAAATCTAAGCTTTCGGGGCGTTGCTTCGTAAGCTAGAATTCAGTCATACCATGATTGCTACAACGGAAGAAATAGTGGCGCGTACAGTTTCTTTCCCTCCAGCCATTGAGTGTTCCGATCGGGCACTTTGGAGAGTGCTGCCACGGGGAGCGAAACCAACCGGAAGAATGTTATCCGCCTGCGCTGAGCTCGGCGCTGCATTCTCCTCCGTCGCAGGCTGACCAGCTTCTGACGGCTTCACAACGGTTCTGTGTGGGCGGGGTTGGTCCTGATTGATCCTCACCAGGTCCCCAGTTGACTCCTCTCGCTGACGGGGCTGGCCGTCAAGCTTCTTTGTAAACCTACAGATGGAAAGGGAGGCGCACCGCATCAGTAGGTTCCGCATGTATTTCAACGCAAGCTGATGTGCTGCTCGCAAGATCGGCAGTGACAAGTTGACCGTCCTGCTCAACACCCTATCTGCCATTAGGGCTGACAGAAGGATACAAAATGAATACATGCCTTTTCGGCTATTGATCCACTATCTTCTGTTATAAAGCGCTCTTCAGAGACAGTGTGCTGTGCACATGGAATCGTCGGGCATCTTTCTTCCGAACCATGGTTGGACAAGGGAGCTCTGGTCGTATCGAAAAAGGTGTTCTCCACTACGTCTTGGATGGGAAGTGGAGTGTGGAGAGGACCACTGCCTTCCTGCGCGGATAGATGGGTAGAATTAACGCGCTTTTGAACAGAGTCGGCATCTGGAGAACGAAAGACTTGGACCTGGTCGTCATCGTCTTTTCCGACTGAGAGCGGTAGTATGGCGTGTGGCGCAGCTTCAGAGTTGATATCCAAAAGCTTCGATGAGATTGTGACTGCGAAGCTGATGGACTCGACTGTCGGATCACAAGCGTGGGGTAGTCTCTGGTGTTCCTTGTTGCCTGGCGATCGCAAGGCAAGAGATGAGTGCTCTACGCTCATGTCGACTAGCTGTGCGGTATTGGACTCGGATGAATTTGTCTGTTCCCGAGTACTCTGTTCGTCAGCGAGTGCACACGCGTTGGTGTGCATGCTATCGAGGATGGGTTGCCGCAAATGAGGTAAGATGATGGCGATGTTTACGAGCGTCAGCCCGACGTTCGCAATTCCGTGAAGGATGCGGGAGTCGGGCAGCGTCAACCCTAGCGTCACCAGAAACGGTGGAGAAGCCATGCCTATCTCGTGTAGCCATGCTGTAGCTGATGTGAAGCTGTAAAGGCCTGCCCTGCAATTGTTCATTGTACTGAACCACTGGACGGGGTGGACATCAGCGTGTGTGCCCGGACTTCAACGGAGAGAAGACGAACGACAGAGTAAGGCTGCATATTCCGTTGACACTGGGACGTGTCATGCATCACGTGCTTGGAAAATCAACGCCTGTGGTCGACGCGTCTGCCCATGTCCGGCCCATGACAACCTGGGGAGCCCATCCATGTCCGTAGTTTTGTGTTGCGTGTCCGACAATCAACTCACTTGTGCCCATCACCACGTACCCACTCCACGTCGTGATTGGGGCATCGAACTCGAGTCAAACCTACGAGCGGATGGGAGCGCTGGTTGCTCTGGCTTTGCATGGACAAACAAACTGGGACAAGTGGTGGGAAGGAAAGGGGTCAAAGAGGGTAGGTGCATATACAGAGCTAATGCTAGTCTATGTCCAATAATCCTTCCAACATCTATGCTCTCGCCGTTGCCAAGATGGATTATTTGCGGTACCTGGAAACGATGAAGTAGAGTGTATGGGGAAGAAAGAAGGGACGCTGACCACAATACGCTCTTCCTGTTTCTCCTCATTTTCCGCTGGAGCTGAAGCATACCGTAGAGGAGGGCCTCGGCGGTAGGGGGGCAGCCAGGGACGTAGATGTCTACTGGCACGATGCCTGCAGGAGACGAGGGTGAGTGATGGTCAAAAATGAGGCGGGAAAGGTACACACGATCGCAGCCTCTGACGACAGCATAGGAATAGTGATAGTAACCCCCACCGTTGGCACATGAGCCCATGGAGACGACCCATCTTGGCTCAGGCATTTGGTCATAGACCTTCCTCAAAGCAGGAGCCATTTTGTTGGTGAGGGTTCCAGCGACGATCATGATGTCACTCTGACGGGGACTAGCACGGAAGAGGATACCGAGGCGGTCCTGGTCGTATCTGGCGGCGGCCATGTGCATCATTTCGACGGCACAGCAAGCGAGACCGAAAGTCATGGGCCACATGGAGCCCTGACGGGTCCAGTTGACGAGCTTATCAAGGCTTGAGAGAACATATTCTGTCGAGGAGGGCAGAGTGAGGCACAAATGGGAACCGGGGCGATGGAGGGGACGAACCGGCCCTGTTGTTGGGTGTTTCGAGACTGTGTTGGTTCGAGCCGCGGATGGCGAGGGAAGTGATGGGTTCGGACGGAGAAGTGGCAGAGGCGGGCAGGGGGTCCGGGGCATGGGCAGACTTTGAGGTGTGCACCAGGCGGGAGGCTGCGGGACGGTCAAGCGGAGAGAGCTGTGAGGGGAAGAGGACATACTGTGAACGCCGAGTGCGGGGCGGAGTGCTGCAGCACGGGAGACTGGACGGGGAGATGAACAGACGCGATTGGGGGCGACGGGGGGGACGCACCTGGTGCCCTCAGAGCAGCGAGCGACATAGTCGGTGGGATGGCCGGTCTGAGCTCGCAGGCGAAGATGGAGCACGTGTTCCCACGGGAAAACGCTGCAACCCAAATGGGGACAAATAGCCCCTGAGAAGAATGGGGAAGGGGCGCTCCTCGTCGCTGCGGTCGGAAGGCAGCTCGACACGAAGGCGGTGGCGTCTGTCGATCCACCGCACAGCTGATAGCTCGAGCGTGCCCGAATTGGCCCCTCCTCCTCGCCGACCGACCTCCTCCCTTTTCTCACGACCAAGCGAGCCAGTCCAAGCCCCCAGTACGTATAAGAGCGGGGTCTGTTTTACGACCCTCTGTGGTCACTCTTCTTCTCTTTTTCTTCCAGGCACAGTCCGGTGCGGTATGCTCGCCTTCTTCAAGCCCACCAACCCTGCATCAAAGCAGCCAATGCCTCCCGTGGACAGCGAGAAGCACAGCGGCTTTCTTCCCGTCCAGGATGTCCTCGCTCCCCCATCTGACCCCCCCGCCCAGGCTACCGACGAACCGGACTCCAGAGTCTCCTCCGCGTCCGTACCCACTATGGACTCCGTGCCCACCATCCAAGGTCGACCGGTAGGCACTCTCCCGCCCAGCCAGATCCCCGTCCAGCCGCTTTCTATTCCTCTGCCCGACTCTCCCAATCCCGCTGCGTCCCTTTCCCCTCCCTCTCGGGGAAACGCTCAGGGCTCTGCTCCCTCGGTCCACACTCAGTCCTCTGTTCAGAGTGACCGACCCATGCAGTCCCAAAGCCAGTCTGCGTTGCCTTATTCTCCACCGAGTGCAAACTTGACCAGTAAAGATCCCCGGCGCTTTTCATTCCCCTCCTTCTCTTTTCTTCGTTCCGATGCAAAGCGAAGTAAGACTCTCCCTGTTCCTCTTCAGTCACAAGCCACTTCATTGTCTCCGGAGAAAAAGTCAAAGTCTGGTCGCACATTCTCTGCTCTGATTCTTGGAACCGCTCCTTCATCCGAGAAGCGTGCAAAGGAATCTGCAACCATCATTCGTTCTGTCATCATCGGCGACCATAATACCTCTTCCAGCCCCAGACCGAACAAGACAAAGTCTGTCTCCAAGTCTGACATGGCGCGCGTCAAGTCCCAACTTCTTGATCCAAAGACTGCCGCCAAGGTGATCACCCAGCTTAGAACATTTCCTGCTCATTCCAACGTCGCAACGAACACCAACGTTCCCATCCATGCTGTTTGTCTCGACAAGTCCGACACGGATGTCCAAGAACAACATTTCGCTCGCCTTCAATCCGTCGCATCTGCCTCTTTCTCAACGATATCTATCGCCCTAACAGACCTGCACCTCATCAACCTTCTCACAGCCCCAAACATAGGTTTCGGCGCACCGGTTACAGCCCAAGGCCTCTTTGCCGGCTCAGTTCCTACCGCTGAGACAGTCGTCGAAGGCATCGAACAAATCACACCGCAACTCATGGCTTTGGGATATGCCACAGGAAAAGCAATACTTCCTGATCACAAGGGTGTCATTGTCCCGACAGACAGGATATCCGTGCTTACATGTCAGGCTTCTCCCGTCTTTTTCCTCTAACTCGCTCATGTTTTTACTTCAAACCACAGACTGGTGGGGTTTTGAAGTTTGTATTCCTCCTCCAACCATCGCTTTGCTGGGAGCAGCCGAGTCCCCTGGCTCTGCGCTCCTCAACCTGCTGACAGCCATCTCCGTCCTGAGCGAGGGCACGCGAGAAATTCTCCCGTTCATTCGTTATATTGCCCAGTTTGTCCAAAGCGAATGGGGTATGATTAAAAGAGTAGATGAGGGTAAAGGTGTCGTTTGCACTGCAACTTGGCTGTTACCTGTTGCCCTCGTTCCCCGCGCTTGGGACTTTCCTGATCCGCCACCTCACAGAGAGATGGAACCTGTCGGACCGAACGCTCCAACGTCTCCGTCCGTGAAGCAGTTTTCTGCCACTCTTCCAACCCCCAAGCCTTCCACGGATGTTCCTAATGGCGCCCCCCGTTCTTCTTCTGCTTACTCCTCTGAAACCAGAGACGAAGAACTACGTCCTGTCATATCTAGTGAACCGCCCGTTCTTCCAGAGCTTGTGGTCAGCTCTCCAGGGTCGATTGATGGTGCGCCGCGGGAGAGTGTAGATGGAGACGTTCACAATACTCACGAGAAGGTACAGCACGATGGGATAGCGACCGCGCACTAATGTAATGGCACCAGTCCTGGTCGTTTACCCTGTAGGCCAACCTCTGTGCGTCCCAGCGAGTGTACCCGCTGCGACATTGCCTTGCGTCGCAAGTTCGTTATGACCCCCAAATTGTCTCCTTTCTATAACTTCCGCTCGTTTATTGTTCCCGCCTTGACCTGGTACCTTCCACTTTATACCCTAATATATGTCGCGTCCACCCTTCGCTTGGACATTTTTACCGTTTAGCGGCAATTCAGGGATTGAAATGCAGAATACCCTACATCACATTCCTTGTCTAATCTATCGTTTGTTCGATGACAAGAGTCGCTCAGAAGTCCAGGTCGTCATCTCACTTCCTCAGTAGCCTCGCCGTGATTCCGCAACTCAGAGTACTTGATGAGCACTAGGGACATAGTCTGTTCTCCTATCATACGCCTCTCTGCCCTAGGAGTGAAATAGACAGAACATCAATATCCTTTTGGGCAATGTGCACGACGATGTACCGGACCGCGTCAGTCTCAACCCCCTGCACATAACTTGTGAGCTGTTCAAAAAGTGATTCAATACTGTTGATCGACGATCAAACCTGAATCCTTATCAGCGGTCCGCATGCATTCGTCCGTCCAAAGGTAGCATTCAGATTCCCCAACACCTCACCATGATAAAAATGGTAGATACTCCACCGTCAAAAAAATACAGCAGATTCTTAATCGTCTTCGGTCATAAGCCAGATCGCAAAGTCGTCCAAACGTTTCTTTTCAGCTTCGGCAGAGTCCCCTTCATCCTCGTCCCCGACTCCACTTCGCTTGAAGCGCTGCTTTCCAACATAGGGTGATGCTTCGATACGTCTCCCGTCAAAGAATCGTCCATTCATTTTCTGCAGAAACACTATAGAGAGCCAGACGTGTCTAGCTCGGAGGACTTACCAATATACATGCTTGGGCGCTCAGAGAATCTCTGAATTTCACCGTCATGATGCCCTCTGGCTCCTTCTGTATGCAAAAGGATGAGCGGTAACCACACAGCAATGAAAGACCACTACGTCGTATAACACCACGTTCGTGACTTCCCCTAGTCTCGAGCACTCGTCACGAACGTCTTCCTTGAGATCCAGTAAGAGAGACGTGTCCTCGTCGAGGTCCTTCAGGGTAAACATATGCTTCAGTACGACGACCCTGCTACTCCTGTTGGACAGGTTTATGCTATCCTCCTCGGTCTTCGCAGGACCGAAACCATCTTCGTCGTCCCACTCCTGTAGCTTTCTATGAACGCGAGGTCCATGAGTCCGTTCGTGCGACACGAAAGCCGTATCTTACTTTTGCATTTTGCCAATCCGTCGTGTAGCTTTCTTCTTGTCGACAGTTCTCCGTGGTTGCGCGTTTCCATTCGTATCCGTTCCTGCATGCTTGTGTCCGAATTCGGCTCTTTGCACTTTCATCACCGTGGACAATTCGCCCACTCTCAGCTCTGCTTCGTCAAGGAGGTTGATCGCAAGGGACACGCTCTCTTCCTTGAAGAACACCACCAACGCCTCTCCACTGAACGATCCGTCCTCCATTGCATAAAACTTGACCTTGGGTTCACCATCGTCATCTTCTTCGATCAGACCAAACTTGCCAAACCGCTCGACAATCTCCTCGACCTCCGTATCGAGAGGAAGGTTGGTGACGTAGACGGCCGTATTCTTGGAGCGCGGTTGTTTGGCCTCCTCGTTCTTACCACGCTTGGTAGACGGTCCTGAAGCGGGCGTAGCGGAAGTGTAGTCCTCGGGTTCTTTCCGCTTCTTGTTCGCACGTTTCAAGACGGGCGCTGCCGGAGCCTGGCATGGGAAGAGAGGTCTATACGTCGCGAAAAACGTCACATCGGACATCGGGGCAACCGTACCTCCTCATCGACGCCGGTGACGGAATAGGCAGACTGTTGCTTCCGCAGAAGGTCGCCATCTACCTGCATGGGAACGGGTGAACGCTTTCAACGAGGATTCGATGCGACTCGTTGCAGAGTTTCTACTCACCACGGACAACCATTGTGACGTCGTGGTGTCGTATTCGAGCTCGGCCCCGTCTTCTTGCTCAAATCTCCACGTCCCCGTATCCTTTGAGAAATGTACGCGTTCGTCTGCTGCGAAGATGTCTACTGGAGGACCTCCTGCTGCGGATGGCGGGATGTCTGGCATGTTGTTCAATACTGACTGAGCTGGGCCAGATTGTTTGTGCTGCTTTTGATTCCAACTGTGTTCGCTGCACAGATTAGGAAAGTACTCCTGACATGTCGTCGTATGAGCATCTCTCCCTTCCTCCTCGCTGGCCCCAGAGCCACTCAATGCATGCACGAAAAACCGTACGAAAGAACTGACAGACCAAATCGGCAAACGCTTCAGGATACCCATCAGGGTATTTCTCAGCGTCAGAGTGGTACCTCGTTGCCGGGAGGGAAGAATTCGAAGCATACACCCCGACCGTGGAACAGGCGTCGTCCAAGGGATACCTTCTAACAACTGGCTACCCATTGAGTGGTTGGTATCCCTGAAGCGTCTGACAGCCTCTTCATCACGTAAAAAACCTCTATTGTTCAACTCCACATCGACTTGTTTGATCGTGGAAACTGCTTGCTTGAAGGCAGCAGTGACAGACGCGGAGTCTGGGACAACCCGTTAGAGGACGGGGGTTGGAGGACGGGGAGTAGCGACGCAGGACGTTTGATCGAGAGGGTCGGAATTCATGGAGGGTTTCCAAAGTGTCGCAACTCGAGAGTGCGTTCAATCACTGGTCTGCCGAAACCCCGTTACTACGGATATGATCGAGGATTCGCTGGCGTTACTGACTACTACGCTAGGGTGCCTCAAGTTGAGTAGATCTCTGGGGATAATGTCATCAATGACGCCTGAAGACGACCGCGGAACAACATCTATCGTAGGGAACCGCAAGTCTGCCAGGTGCTCAACTCAGTGAGAGAGTGTGAATATTGAATCCTTTAACATTTGATCGGGACCTATTGAAGTTGTTTGAGCATCAACTCTCAGTAGTGATCCGAGCCAAGTGACGGTAGATATCGATGAAAAGGTATTTGATACGATGGACAGGCGCGAGGGTAAGTGACCGACAGGCAATGTAATACACGAAAACAACGGGCTGGCTGGTGATTCAGAAAAGGGGGGTGGTGCAATAAACAATGATTACACGTCACCAATACTCCTTGATGCGCCATACGCAAGGCTCCTGGCCCAGCTGGGAAAACGACAAGGTAGAAGGAAACGGTCCTGACATCGACCAAAAACTTTCACCTGTAAACATTACTATGGCCCGAACATCCTCACGAGATCATCAGCCGATGGACGTTTGAATTCCTCATGGTCCCAACACAATCGAATCATCGACTGGTGCCACTCGGCAACGTCTTGAGTCGGTATCTGGGGTTTTTCCCCGCTCAAAACCATCACGAACATAGTAGCAGGAGGAATCCCTTCGTACGGTTTCTTTCCAGACAGGATCTGTCAACGATACATCAGACATGAAATCATGTAACGGAACAGACCGTACGGACATGGAGCATGAGTCCACCGAACGAGTACACATCACAGGGATTTGTGGGATAGGACACGATATCATGCCGAGTATTCATTTTTTGGACCAGTGCGGGATCTGCGAACTGCACGCCGCCACAGACGTCTGACTTGAGGTACGACGTCCCCACGAAATCCTTGAGCAGCGAGAGGCCAAAGTCCGTGAGGCAAGCCGTCCCATCATCATCAATCAAAATATTGTCCTGTGAAAGAACACTCAACACTCCTTTCCAGATGTCATTTCGCATCAGGGCCTACACTATGCAGGTCACCATGAACGACACCTTGACTATGGACTATGAGACTTGATAAGAAGTTGTCGACAGAGTGGTTATGGAGTTCGCACGTACGATAGCACAGGCCAGCCACAATATCCTTGAGCTGCGGCAAAATAATTGAGCGTATCGTCATCTAAGTCGGAATAAAGACCCACCAATCGGTGTTTCTCGGACAAGCACAACGGTCGGTGATGTGCCAAGTAGTAGGATAGAGATCCACCGTGGAACCACGGGCTAACCATGCTTGGCAAGGGTCCGAAACCAGACACCACCCCAAGTAGTGGAACGATGTTTCTATGTCGTAGTCTCCCCCAAACTCTCAACTCTCTACGGAGTTTCTGAAATAATTGAATGGACCATCCTCATTCTGAGAGACGAGAGACATCAGTCTTACCTTCTCACGAGACTTTAAGTCTTCGTCATCATTAGTGTTGGTCTTCACAGCCTTCACCGCAACCTGGTTACCTCTGTCAGTGTAGACGTGAATAGCCGAGAACTGACTTCACTATGCGACAGGGTCCCCCTGAGATTAACTCGCACTCCCAAATATCTCCAAAGGTGCCGTGCCGGATGGGATAACGTTGCCTTCTTCTAACAGTAGTTGTCAAATGTTGGAAAGGTTGTTCAAAGAAGTGGCCTATAACAAGAACATGAGTGCCTAGTCTCTCGGAGGAATGCGGGGATGCACCTTCACCGTCTGTGAAACATTGCAGGTGTGCTTCAGAGTTCGATGTATAACTACTAGGAGAACTTCACATATTCCCTAAGTGAAGGTGCTTGCATGCGATTATCGCGTACCTGGTATGAAAAATAGAACACGCCGAAGAACGCATGCTGGAAGTTTCCTCACTTGGCGAATGCGCTGGATCGTTGACTCCAGAGGGACCTGTCTCGGTACGTGTTATCTTTTCGTAAGTGGTCAGACGGCAAGACTTCGAAGGTTCGACAACGGAGCTTGGTGGCACCAATTGCCGAGGTGTATGATTCCTTGGTGAAACCATAGCGCTGGACAGGCCGGAATGATTGCTCTGGTAAGAATTAAGACTTGTGTTAACAACACCGCCCCTGTCCTGGAGGTTGACAAGAATCGAGTTTCCTCCTTGGCGTGGTGGCGCAGGAGAGGTAGACCTCCGGGCGGTTGGAGGGTCAAACCGGGCTTCATTACCTCTTCCATACCAACGACGATTCCCAGTGATCAAATCGATGAGCCTTCTCTTGGATTGGACTAGGTGAGGGTGCTCTGCAAGGGCAGTGATACAAACGTGACC
>JBBPJW010001010.1:0-16973 GCA_038088935.1 Pulveroboletus aff. viridisquamosus
CAGATTACACAGGAAAGGAAAAGAAATAGCAACCAAGTGCTTTAGACTGGAAATTCCAGTCTAAAGTCTTGCTTTTATATATTTTTAGCTAAGGTGCATGGGCCAGGCCATGAGGCCTACATGGGCTAGCTAAATAAGAAAATAGAGCATAGAAAAAGGAACTAAAGTGCAACTAAATAGAAAATATAATATAGTGTAGGGTAAAAGTGAAAGTAAACCATAACAAGGGCCACTAGCACAGAAGTCCTTCTTTTATATCCCATGCTACAAAGTTAACTCTATTCCATCTCTAATGCAACTCCAGTTGCTTTACTTTTATCAGCTACATGTTACTTAGTTTTTTTCTTATCTTTGTCTTTTTCTATCTAATAATACTGGCAACTTTATATACATAGCTCCAAGCCATTCCAATACAACTCCATAGTGGTTTCAATCTTACTTCCTGTTTCTGTTTCATTTTCTTCTTATTTGTTCCTATTATCCTCCAGTTTTATCTTGACTTGACATTGTCAGCATTATGTCTGACATCTCCATTTGTATTCAGGTTGCATTTGGCATCTGCCTTCACTTTTGAGACAAATTCTGTCTCATTATCCTTTTTTTCTTAGATAATCTGCTTTTTCAAGGTATAACTACTATAGCTCTATATTTTGTGCCTCAGTTTGAATATCAACTTAATCCAGTATTCTCTTCTGTTGTTCTATATCCTTCCTCTATCTTGTAAGCAGGCTCTATGCCCTCATACCTCTGAATCCAAGTCTCTATGACTTACTTCAACTCTCCAGCTCTTTTCTGTCCTTTTCTGAAATTCAGGGTATTAGAACTAGTGCACAGGTACATTATATAAGGTGAAGCCAAGGCCCTGTTTGACCATTTCTTCAAAGCATTCTGGAGAAGATCTGGAGTATATTATGAACTCACTGCTTTTAGCCCCTATTTCCTTATTTTACCATATTTAGATTACTGTTATGTGCTCAGCAAACACTAACAGTTACTCATGTGACCATGGGACTTGCCTGCCTTACAAAAATAAACACTAGGCTTAGATTTGATTCTTTATTCAGAGTATTCCTTACTTATGGGTTAGTCATGTGATATGGCTGGATCTCAGATGAGATCTTAGATTAATACTAATGACATCTGATCTTACAGATCTAGATTAGGATCTGATCTATGGCAGAGATCTAGATAGATCTCCTTAGCCTCCAGGTTGCCATGCCTTATTCATATCTGCTTATTCTAAGTACCTCTTCCATTCTTTCACATTCTCATGATGTGGTTCTCTTCTATATTCCTTGATCTGTGAGGCCACTGCCTCACTTATTACTTATGCCCTATGCCCAGTTTCCTATTTAAGAAGGTATGAGAAATAACTGCTATTGGTTTACATAGATAGTAGATTACTCATCCTGTGTAGAGGCTATGCCTCCTGGCAATATATATATAGGGTGGGCAAAATCTGAAGTCTCTTCAGTCTTGATCACTTGTATCATACACTCACTCCTTCTACTTGGGCACTGTATTGTGGTGTTAACCTGAGCTACTCCTTGTTCTCCTTCTTGCAGCCTGAGCATCTTAGTTGGTGTTAACTCAGGTTTTCCTATCAAGATTCACCAAGCCTAGTTCAGGGCCACTAGACTAAAAGCCCTCTTGTTGTTATTATTTGCCTATCACTCACCAGTGTTCATTGCAAGTATTCAGATTGCACTCTAAGGGTACATAACAATTACCTTTAGCTTGGCCAGCACTTGTTATCTTATGCCTTTATTTCTTATTTAGCATTATGTAAGCTGCCACATGTATGTCTCATGGCTAGTAATATATAAGGGCAAGGATATAGACTGGAGAATCCAGTCTAAAGCACTTGTTGTCTTCTCTTGGTCTTCTCTGTATGAGCACCTCTTAAGAGAGATTCCTTGCTTCTAGAGTTAAAGCCCTTAACAGAGTGTGCCCAGTATTTAACACCTTTTAGAAGTTCAGAGTCACAGGTAGAAGCATTCACTAGAGTCATCCAGAGTCACAAGATCAACAGGTAGTTTCTTATTTTAATATGAGTCAAGAAATAAAGCAGACTAACTATGGAGTTGTAATGAAATAAATTGTTATGATGCATATTTTCTTTATTGCCACTCTCCATCCTATACTTATGATGCCCATATCTTAGTTTCACTCTAAATATGATCAGAAACCTGTTTTCTACATTACTGGCCTATCTTTTCTCTTCTATCTAATGTTTAGATAGTTATTACACATATATGGAAGTAGAACCCAGTGGTCCATGCACTTTGTGATAGAATACATAAGAGCCTGGGCACAAGGCTGGAAGCTCCAGTCTAGTGCACTTGAAACCTTTGAGGCTTCCCTTGGTATAATCTTCTTGACTCCATTCTTTTCTATTTGCCAAGGCCAGCTCTACCTTTGTTCAGTATCAAGCTGTTAACTGGATGCTCCCCAAGGACCTGGGTTGCAAGAACCAGTTTGTTTGTTGTGGCAAAGGGGTCTCCACATCACTTGCACTAGACTCCATACTTGTAGAGCACATTATTTTTAGAAAACACAAAACACCAAGTTAAGCAGTACCTTTTCACAGGAACTTTATTATACGGACTATAAAAACACAGGAAACTACCAGCTCCAGCCTTGCCCAACATTCAAGCACACCATGTTGAATAAAGGCAGCAAGTATTCAGTAGACAACCTTGTTGAGAAGATTGATGACCTGCATGTTAGCTCAAAAAATGACATTATAAAGAAGCTTGCTGAACCAGGAGATTGGGATAGAGAGTGGTCTACATAAAGATTATGGTGAATTAAAATAAAGTTGTGGGTACATGAGCAAAATTGGAGATCAAACTGCCTTTGAGCCATTATAGTACTATCACATATGAAAGGCAAGGCACAAGATTTTGCACAGCTGACTATGGAAAAGTATAATCAAGAAAAAGATGCCCCAGCCATAGATTCATAGAGAAAAGCCACAGGTGAAGCAAAAGATACAGCAGCTTGACCCAGCTGGCTAAGTCTTCAGAAGAAAATCAAGATGCATTTTCATATCAGTGAACTTGGACATAAGGCCCTACAAAAGCTCACACACCTTAGGCAACAGGGAGGACAGGTAGACAAATTCTTAAATAGGTTTGAGATCCTGAAATGTAAGGCAGAGATCAAGGATGAATATGCAGTGGAACTACTAAAGAGGGCCCATTGATTATATAATCTATCTACAAGCCTCACTGATTGATATAAAGAATATGCAGTATTGGAACATGTATAGTCAGTTCCAGTCCATTGATCAAGCATATGAGAAGGCTGCAGTAAAACTCCTCTCCTACTTCCAACATCTGATCCTCAGAAGCCCTACCCCCTGTAGCAATAACCAATCTCACTCCTTACCTTACCACTTCATAACCACTAGAATATAACCTGGCCAGGGAGCCCCCATGGAGATTGATATATAGCACTTCCCACCAAGGTTTTCAGAAAAGTGCTACAATTGTGAAGAAGTGGGCCATTTCATGCAGGACTGTCCAAAGCCAAGGAAATCACAGTATGGAGAAAGGACCAGGACTGCTCAAATCCCCTCAAACCAGAAGACAGGGAAGGAGATGGCAAAGGTACAAGAGGTGCCTATTGCCTTATGGGCAACAATGAAAGAGGTGGAAGTGTTTTTTATAATAAGTTTGAAGCTAAGGCCAAAGCTAAAGCTTCTTTAAAATAGATTGGGTTTTGACTTTACAAGGTAGTTGGGACCCCAAATCATTTTCTTGTAAAAATGGACATGTAAATAACACAAATTTGTTTTGAAGAACATCTCACTTGAGCATGGCTAAAGACATAATAACAGTACTTAATTCCTCTCTAAAGAAAAGGACAGTCTGCCATTTACTCTCCCTCAGAACTAATCAACAACAGATAACAAAATCCTCAAATCAAAAACCTTCAGCTATAAAAAAGACAAACTATGAATAAAGATGTGAGTACATACTGAAGTGAAAGATGAGAAAGAATATCAATGGGAGTGGTGTGAGAACACTAATGCTCTGCTTGACATGGAAGAAACCATAACATTCATAGACCAGGAGTTTATTCATAAACATAAAATAAATGAAATATCTCTGGAAAGGGAAGTAACAATGTTAAATGCTGATGGAATAACAGGATCAATAGAATGAATAAAGACATGGGTGCTACTATAAATTGAGATCTGAGATAAAAATGGGGTAACCCATGAGAAAGAAATAACAGCCTTTGTTTCAAAGATCTGCAACCTAGATATTCTAATTGGATACAACTGGTTCAGGTGGCACAATCCAGTCATTGATTGAAGATACAAGACAAACATATTTTCTGAAGATACTCATCAATTACCAAATTCTAGCATTAACATGAGATAATTTTTTCACAGAGGCCAAATTATAGATAGACCTTATGGAAGAAGAGGATGGCAATATCCTCAACTATGGCAATTTTCTTAGTTGAACAGAGAATTACTTCCTTTTTAAGCCCATTGTTGACTACAATCAGAAGAGAGTTATAGCTGTCAGAAAGGGGGAGGTTGGTAATGAGATTACAAGAGATTATCTGAAAGAGGTGGGTGGCAGTGGAGTAAATGGGGAAGAGTATGGGAGCAGAGAAATGAATGTTTATCTTGTTTTGTTGACAGGTAGCATAACATTTAACAAAGCAGTGAATGTAAGTGGCCTTCCCAGGCCACCAGAAGTCATGTTTGACAATTTAAAGAGTCTTTAAATAGCCAGAGTGTCTGGCAAGGGAATGGTTATGGCAGTAGTAGAGAATAGACTGGTGGAAAGATTCATCTGCAGAGATATAGACACAATTGCAGTAGGTGAGGAGGTTATTGCAGAGTTTCCAGTTAGCAACATGTTTCCATAGGTTGGAGTACATGAGGTTATCTTACTTGTGAAGTAGAAAGAAACAGAGGGGATTAGTTTCTGCATGCTTACAAATATGGATGGTCAGGGTCATGTTGATGATGTGGCAGAAGAGGTACTCAGGGAGGATGTCAAAACTGCTAAAAGTCATGATTAATAGCAATCTAGTTACTTCACTATCAGATCTAATCCTGGGGGTACTGAAGGATCTTCTAAGCCAAGCATGCTGCTAGGCTATAGAAAGGCTAGAGAGGGTAAACTCTAGGTGCAGAATACTATTAGAATTCAGAATGATAGTGAAAAAGAGCTTCAGAACAAACTCCTGGGTTGAGCCTACTGATGGTGCTCAACCTGTAGGTAAGGGCATAGCTCCAGGGGTTTCAAAGTAGTCTGGAGATTCCAAAAGATCAAAGGAAGCTTTTCTTGGGTTAGATGGGACTTGGCTTTACCTTATATGGTATGTCCTTGCACAACCCAATGTCCTGATTTATGGAGGGGTCAGAAGAAAAGAGAAGAGCAGTCTTATGGCTCAACACAAAGAACAGATAAGATAAGGAGTATCAAGCCTAGTTATAATAGAAACAAGCTCTTAGAATTTCCTTAAGAATTCAATCAAGGCCTGGAGTTACTTCTATTATGCACTCAGCAGAATACTGCAGTCTTCTCATGTGTCTATGGGAATTACTTGCCTAAACAAGGTTAACTCTAGGCAAAGGTTTGACTCTTTATCAGAGTAATTCCCTAATGCATGGTAATAGTCACATGATGTGGCAGATATCAGATAAGATCTAGATCTTGATATCAATGACATTTAATCTAACAGATCTAGATAAGGATCTCCTAGGCCTTATGATTGCCAGGCTACATTTATATCTGCTATCCCTGCATTTTTCTTTTCATTCTTTCATATCCTTATGGTATGGTTTCTCTTCTATCTCTCTTGATCCATAAGGCCACTGCCTTACTCCTATCCTTTACCCCATGCCTTCCTTATTTAAATGACAGAGATCTTACTACTATTGTTGACTATAAATAGTAGCTAACTCATCCTATATTGAGACTATCTGGCAATATATATACAGGATGGGAAAAACTTGGGGTTTTTCCAGTCTTGATCACCTGTTCATCACTCCCCTTTTCCCTTACACTCTGGTGTGCAAGCACTGCAGCCTCCAAGCCAGAGTTCTCTTTTCCTTATCAAGATTTACAAGCCTAGTTCAGGGCCACTAGAATAAAAGCCTCCTTGTTGATTTAGTTGTCTGTTACTCACCAGTCCATGTTAATATTGGTTGCACCATGATTTGGTGCATAACAACTTCAGAGTGAACTGGAGGTTCAGAAGATAAGCTTGGAAGCTCAGTCAGAGTGAGAATAAACTCAAGACAGGAGTGTTTTCATCAATATTTGAACTACAGCACCATACAGGAATTACAGTACTTATAGTTCCAGAGTAGCAAAAAGGTCTAAGTAAGTAGAGGAGATGAGACTGGAGTTGTCTCAGAAGCAAAGGCAGGTGCCAATATATCTTGGAGACAAATGGAGATGTTAGCAATAATAGTGTGAAGGCATGTCAGTCTGAAACTAAAAGATGGCAAGAAGATGCAAGAGTTAAAATAGGAATGTGAAAGAAACAAGAGCAGAAAAGAGTATAGAGTTGAAATGAAATAGTCTGGAGAGGATGAAGTAGAAACCAAGTTGTACTAAGTGACTGTAGATAACAAGGCTAAAATTGAAATAGGGTGGAAATGGAATAGAGGGTTGGAGCAGCCATAGAATCACTAGTGCAGGAAAAGCATGAGCACAACTGGAGTGGAATAAAGTTGTAGCAGAAAGGCCAGAGTTGGATGGGAAAGAATCAGAAACTAGTATAGCCTACTGGCAAGCACTGAGTATAGAAAATCAAGTAAAAGCCAGGTTAGAATTAGGTTCAAAATGTGGAATATGACAGAGGGTAGTGACTGCAGCATTATCTGCAATGTCAGAGGGGCAGAGATCTGGGCAGCAGGAAAGGGCATCTGGGCCAGAAAGAGTCAATCCAGTAACATAGTGGAGCTAGATGTTAAAGTTAACAAGATTTAGGAGCCAATAGACTTATTGGTGATTGAGGGTCTGGGAAGTGCAAAAGTAGATAAGGTTCTTATAATCAGTAAAGACCTGGATAACATGGGAGGATTCTTAGAGGTATTGGTGCCAGGTGTTGAGTACATGAATAATTACTAGAAGTTCATAATTATAGATATTGTAGTTATATTTCATAGTAGAGAACATCTGGGAGAGATAGGAATAGAGGTGCCAATTGCTATTTGCATCATTTTGAAGAAGGATTCCACCAGATGCATAGACAGAGGCATTAGTGGTGATGGCAAAGGGGCAGAAGAGATTAAGAAGTTGGAGAACATATTATAAGAGAAAGAGGGCCTTGAGAAAGTCAAAGAATTTCTGGCAGGCTAGAGACCAGGACCAAGGAACTGTCTTCTTGGTAAGATCAAGAAGGGGGCATGCAATGGAGAAGTGATTGAAAATGAATTGTTTATAAAAGTTATCAAAATCCAGAAAGGAATAAACATTCTTGACTTTCTGAGAAATAGGCCACTTGACAATGCTGTTGAGTTTGACTGTGTCTATGGTGAGTTTGCTAGGGCAAACCACCATGCCTAGGTATTTAATCTCAGAGGAGGCAAAGGTACATTTCTCCAATTTAAGGTGAAGATCAAGATCTGCCATTTATTGGAGAATATGGGAGGTGTGGGTTCTATGGGTGTCAAAGTCGGGGAAAGAGATAAGGAGGTTATTTATGTAGATAATCAACCATTCTTCTGTGATCATATTACAGAAGAAGTCATTTATGAAACACTGGAAAGTAGCAGGCAAGTTATTAAGCCTGAAGAATATTACCATGGGTTCAAAAAGGCCCTTGTATATAATAAAGGCCACTTTCCATTGATGTTTATTTTTGATGCAGACATTGTTATAGTCCCAACAGACATTGAATTTGATGAAGAGCTTCACTTCTCAAAGTTTGTTGATGAGGTTAGAAATAAGAGGAAGGGGATAGGTACTATAAACTGTGTATTTATTGAGATTTCTATAGTTTTGACAGGGGTGGAGTTTGCCATTCTTTTTTTTGACAAAGAAGAAGGATAATGCTTGGGGAAAGTTGGAGAAGCAGATCTTGCCTGCACAGAGGTTCTCTTTGATGAATTCCTCTGTAGCTTGCTTGTTATTCAGGAATAAAGAGGAAATAGACTTTTCTGATCTTGGATATGAAAATTTCTTTGAGATTAATCTTATGGTCATAGTGCCTGGATGAGAAGAGCTTGTCTAGGTTCTTAGGGGTATCTGAAAAGATAGCAGTGTATTGCTGGTACTCAAAAGGAAGGGTGGTTTTGGGTTTTGTCTTATTAGCTTCAATGGAAAGTTCTGTGGAGGTGGTAAGCTTTGCCACCATTACTAATGAAAGAAATGCAGAGCAGGAGTTAATGAAATATGAGGAATGCTGTTCATAGAGGATATTATTGGTGGATTTGTCAGGGGATTTGCTATTAAAGTAGTGAACTAGGTGGTCATTGTCTTTGATAATGGTTTTTCTTACCCTATGTTGTCAAAGGGAAGGTTGTGTAGTGGTAGTGTGATAGAGCTCTATAGAGACATCAGAGAAGAAAGAAATGGTGAGTAAGTTGGCCATTTAGTTCAAACTAGAGTTTGTGGCTTAAAGCCACAGAAGTCCTAGAATCAAAGTTTCTCTTCCATATGCCATGATTTGGCAAGAGATCAAGTAAGTTACTTCTTTTAGTTAAAGGAGCATAGTACATATATGGTGATTTGGCCCTTCTTGTTGAGGAAAAAGTCAACATTGCAGATATTAAGGAGGATAGGAAGTAAAATGGTAGGAAATTTGTGGTAGAAAACAAACTCCTAGTCAATAAAATTGATTTACACTCCACTTTCAATCATAGTGGAGGAGTCTACAACTAATCTTGAGCACAAGGGTAGAGAGACTTATACAGGGATTTTCATTGACTTTCTGAATAATGATACTAGCTGTTATGCTAGGCCCAGGTAGAGACAAGCATAGACCTTGCTGTGGTTGAAGTCTTAGTGATACTGGCTACACTCCCAGGGATATGCCAAGATCAGATGCTGATAATCCTCAGGTTAAGTGCCTGGACACAAACAGTGGATTCCAAGTATGTAGGTACAAGGACAAGTGGAGATGCAAGGACTGTGAGGTGATCACAAGGGAGAAGTAGTGTAAAGAAAGAGAGGACAGGAAGTATGCTACTTTATAGTACAGTTAATAGAGTTGAAGCAAAGATAAAGAGAGTAATTATGTTGATGAGTAATGAATAAGATATCCATGTGGAAATGAATGGAAAGAGATAGAATGATTAGGAGTCAGCTGGCTAAGAGATAGAAGGCCCAGGCTAAGGGCACAACAAGAGAGTGCTCTAGACAAGGCTAGAGTATGAGAAGAGCAGAATCTATAGTGGAATAGTGGAAGGTAAACAAGAAAGCACCAGAGGTGTGAGAAGAGCAGAGAAAAAAGGGAAAATGTAACATTACTCCCCTGCTAGGGGTGGAAGACTTGTGACACCTCAAAAGGCATCATAGGAGGGTCCAGGGGAGCCTGTGATGTTGGCCCAGCCAACCTTATCAATGATGTCATTGCAGAAGTCATAGTTGGAGTTATAAAAAGGAGAAGGGAGTGATAGAGCCATGGAAGGGCAGTGATAGGAACCCTGGGAGCAGTGGGATCCATAAGAGCAGTAAGAGGAGTGGGATGAACCATGAGAGGAGCTGCAGGAGGAGCTGGGGAAGGAGAAGGAGGAGGAGATAAGGGATTTAGTGATATGGTGCTGAGCTGGGCAACAAGCCTGGATATGTCCGGAGCACCAGCAGAGGCAGTAGGGACATTAATAAGAGGGACAGTTGATACAGATATGTCCCAGGCAGTGGCATTGAAAGCATGCCTCATGAAAGTGAGGGTGAAAAAGGGAAAGCTAACCATTACCATAAAAGCCAGTCCACCAGGCTTCAGCTCATTCAAGAGCAGCAAGCTTGTTATCATCAAGAGAAGAGGAGGATGAAGATGGGGTAGTAGAGGTGTAGCCTCTAGTGGCAGCTAGCTCATGCATGTACCAGTCTAAGTTAGTGAGGAATTCACCCATTTCTATCTGATAGGCTAGGGTTTTGATGTTGGATAAAAGTTCTTGGTGGATGGAAGTGACAAGGGCTTGGATAAGGGAGACATGGGTGTGGGAAATGTGAGCAAGGGCTGAGGCCAAGAGAAGAAGATGAAGGAGCTGCAAGTATATCTGGTAAATGAGCCAGAGGGGCAAGAACATGTCAAGGTGGGATCCAATGGGAATGGCAAGGCATGAGTCCATGATATAGGTCATGACCCAGTGAAAGTAGTTAGGAGAGGGAGCACCACAATGAAGGGCATTGGCCAAGAGTGGAAGGTTGATGCTGAGAATACCAGCAGATGTGATATTAATGATGGGTAGAGGGATAGGGATGGGAGTGACAATGGCAGGGCCAATGGAAATAGTAGGGGGTGAGACTATGAAATCCTCAGAAGGGAGCTCTAAAGTGAGCATAGAAAGAGGAGAAGAAAATGTATTAGTAATAGAAGAAGGAGATGATACAATTGAGGGCTCATTAGGAACTTCAGTGGCAGGAAGTTGGGACATGGACTGTGGTGGAGTGTTGAGAGGGGTGTTACAAGAGTGGAAGCCTTGATTGACAGTAAAGGCCATTGGTGTTATGTTGAGTGGCAGTTGGTTTTCTTAGTGGAATAAGAAGAGAGAGAAGTGAATGGGGGGAAGTGGCAAGGGTGGAGGAGTTTATACTCATTCAGAGCAGACTGGGAATGTTTCAAGTTCTGTTCTGGTTCCCAGGAGTTGTCTTCTGCTGAGTACCCTTTCCATCAGATTAGGAACTAACAGTTACCTGGAGGACCTCAATGTTTTAATATCTGCTCCAATTTATATTCCTCCTCACCTTTGATAAGGTCCAGGGGAGAAGTGGGGAAGTTCTTTCCATGGACATCATTTTCATGGTAGGGCAATAACAGAGATGCATGGAACACTGGGTGGATCTTCCATGTGGATGGAAGACAGAGGTAATAAGTAATTGGGGAGAGGACTTCCATGATGGTAAAGAGTCCTTCCCATTTTGGGGAAAGTTTTGGGTGAACAACAGCCTGTTTCAAATTGCAGGCTTCTAACCACACTTTATTTCCCTTGGCAAATGGGGAAAAGGTGGAATGGATGTGGGATGTTATGGTTTGGCAGGCTAAATCATGTGCAGCAAGTGCTTCATCATGAGCAGCAAGGAGTGCCTTGGTGCAGTCAGCAACAGCAGGCATTAGTAATTCATTAATAATAGAGGAAAGGGCCCAGGGTTCATATCCCATCATGAGATAGAATGGGAATTGCCCTGTGACAGAATGGGGGCAACAGTTGTGGATGAATTTGGCATGGGTGATGGAGTTAGCCCATCCAGTGGGGTTGGAGCCATAGTAAATGTGGATGAACATCTCAATCTCCTGGTTTACTCATTCAGATTCACCATCAGATTGAGAATGGTACACAGTAGAGAGGGAAAGATTGTACTCAAGAAGTTTCCCAAGTTCCTTGGCAAAGGCAGAGGTGAACTGAGAGCCTCAGTCAGAGATGATTTTATCATAAAAACCATAGTGAAGATAGACTTTGTGTAAAAAGAGGGTGGCAATGCCCTTGGTGGTAATGGATTTTTTTATGGGGCAGAGAATTATCCCCTTTATAAGCCCATGGTTGACCACAACCAGTAAGGCATTGAAGTCAGAGAATGGGGGAAGATCAGTGATGAGATCACATGAGATCTGTTGAAAGGAGCAAGTGGCAGTGGAGCAGATAGGAGAGAGAGTGAAAGTAGAGGAATGGGTGTTTGCCTTGTTTTGTTGGCAAACAGGGCAGCTGGCAATGTAGTTGTGAATGAAAGCAGTGAGACCAGGCCACCAGAACTTAGTGGAGATGAGTTGATGGGTTTTTAAATAGCCAGGGTTACCAGCAAAGGGGTGGTTATGATAGCATTGGAGGATTTCATGATGAAGATTAATGAAAGAAGGGATAAATACATGGTTGCAGTACATGAGTAAACTGTCAATTTCCTTCCAACTGGAGGTATGGGAGCATAGGAATTTCACATCTGCAGAGGCATTATGCTGTTGCAGGATGGAGAGACAAAGGGGGTCACCTTGTTGATGCTTTTTAATGTGAGCAGAGAGGTTAGCATCAATGAGGTTGATAAAGAGCTCAGGGAAAAGAAGGGTAATTGCCTGATTATCCTGGAAAGTGTCAGGGCAAAGATCAGGGCAGTGGGAGAGGGTATCTGGCCCAGCAAGGGAGATACCAGCAACATGGGAAAGTTGCAGGTTGAAGTCAGCAATGTTGAGAAGCCAGTGAGCTTATTGTCAATTAAGCTTTTGGGGTGACTTGAAATAAGTTAGGTTTTTGTGGTTAGTGAAAACCTGGACAGGAGTGGAGAAGTCAAGGAGGTATTGTCTCCAGGATTTGAGAGCATGAATGACTGCAAGGAGTTCCCAGTCATAGATATCATAGTTCCACTTGATGGCAGAAAAGGTCTGGGAGAGATAAGAACAGGGGTGCCAGTCCCTATTCTCATCATTTTGAAGAAGAATGCCACCAGATGCATAAGTGGAAGCATCAGTGGCAATGGCAAATGGGTGGGCAAGATCCAGCATTTGCAATATTGGTTGGAAGAGGAAAATAGCTTTGAGAAAATCGAAGGCCTTCTGGGCAGTGGAGAACCAAGACCATGGTGCAGATTTCTTGGTGAGATTGAGGAGAGGACAGGTAATAGTAGAATAGTTTGGAATAAATTGCCTGTAGAAGTTAGCAAAGCCAAGGAAAAAATGAATGTTCTTGACTTTTGAAGGAGTGGGCCACTGGAAGATACCAGCAAGTTTGACAGGATCCATGGTGAGTTCGCCAGGATGAACAATTATCCCAAGATACTTGACTTGGGGAGTGGTAAAGGTGCATTTCTCCAGTTTGAGATGGAGATTGAGTTCTGTTATTCATTGAAGGACACAGGAGGTGTGTTCCTAATGGGTGTCAGCATCAGGGGAGAAGATAAGGAGGTTATCCATATAGATAATGAGCCATTCCTCAGCAATTATATCATGGAATGAATCATTTATAAATCATTGGAAAGTGGCAGGTGAGTTATTCAGACCAAAGAACATCACTGTGGGTTCAAAGAGCCCTTTATGTGTAATGAAAGTGGCTTTCCATTGATGTCCATCATAAATACAGACATTGTTATAGCCCCAACAGATGTCAAACTTAGTAAAAAGTTGAGCATTTTGGAGTTTATCAATGAGGTTGGAGATAAGGGAAAGAGGGTAGGCATCCCAAACAGTGTGTTTGTTAAGATATCTGTAATTCTGACAGGGGTGGAGTTTGCCATCCTTTTTCTTAATGAAGAAGAAGAATGAAGCTTGAGGGGATTTAGAGGAATGAATCTTCCCAGCTCAAAGGTTCTTTTCAAGGAATGCTTCTGTAGCCTGTTGCTTGGAGGGGGATAAGGGGTAAACCTTACCTATCTTTGGGACAAATGTGTCCTTCAGATTGATCTTATGATTATAGGGGCAAGAAGGTGAAAGGTGATCAAGGGTTTTCAGAGTGTTAGAGAATACTGTCAAGAACTGAGAGTACTCAGGGAAAAGGGTCATCTTGGATTTGGCCTTTTTGGCTTTAATGGTGAGCTCAGTGGATGTAGTAAGCTAAGCAACAGTGATTTTGGGGAGATAGAAGAAGCAGCAATCTAAAATCCTACTGGAGTGGCAGTTATAGAGTAAATCATTAATAGATTGCTCTGGAGTAATATAGTTCAGACAGTGGACCAGGAACTTATCATGGGGAATAATAATATCTTTAAGAAGTCCATCAACCTGAGGTTTGTGGACAGATTTTATACAATAGGTAATGCTGTCAGAAGAGGAGTCTGGAATGGTAAGCATGTTTGCTATCCAGTTAATAGTGGGGTTTGTGGTTCGAAGCCATGGGTATCCTAGGATAATGTTCTCTTTCCCATATGCAATGACATAGCAGGAAACCAGGAGAACAGATTGTTCAAAGCAAAGAAGGAGGTCACAAGTTCAAGTGATCTTACTCTTTTTATTTTCTGAGTGGTCGACATTCTGGATAATAATTGGTTTGTTGAGTTTCTTAGTAGGAAACTGGTTCTTTTTGATGAAGTTCCAGTCTATATAGTTGATCTATGCTTCACTATCAACAAGAGCACAAGTTGCTACAACTTTCTTGGCATGAGTGGGGAAGGAGACTTGAATTGCAATTTTCATTGACTTCTTGGAAGTGGATACAAGTACAGGTGCACAAGAAAAGGAGAAAGTACCTTGTGTAGGGGAGGTACTTCATTTTAAAAACCCTGCTTCTCTGTCTTCTTCCTCTGTTCTTTCTTTACTACTATTCTTGCCACCTCATCATCAGATTTGTCATTACTAACCTCTTTTATCTTCATTGTCAGTTCTTCAGCAGAAACTGTCTTGACATGAGGGGTATCTTTGATGGTGGTGATAGAGGAGAAAGCAGGGAAATTGGGGCAGGCTGTGTTGATATGACCAGGTTTTCAACATCTAAAACAGAGTTAGTTCTTGATGCAGAAGGCTCTCCCTGCTTCAGTTAGGTAACCTTTCTTTATGGCATCAATGTTCATGGTGTTTGGGTTTTTCTCCAGCTTGGACATAGTGGAGGGGAATGTGGAGGTCCAGGTAAATGCACAAGGATTCTTTTGCCATTATTTGATAGAGTGAGCATGCTCCATAGTTCCTTGAAAGTGAGCAGCTTTGGTGTACCACTCAGCTATTGTAGAGGGGATTGAATCCAAGTTGTGGATATAATGAGAGAGGTAGGATGCAAGTCCTGTTTTGAAGTAACCAATGAGGATGTTGTCATCAGTGATTTTAGCAGTGACAATGTAGTTTTGGAACTCAGCAGTATATTCAGTGAGGGAAGGTGTCCATTTGCCTTTTTTCCCCTGCTTCATCTGTGTGTTTGCTAGCCAGTGAATGGCAGCATTAACCATGTCCTGTTGTTGGAAAACTTTCAGAAATGCAGAGGTAAAATGGGAAAATTTTCCCATGGTAACAGTCATTCCAGAGATACATTTCTTTTGATACATTGCAGCTCATGATAGTGCTGGCCCTTTGATCATAAATAAAAGAGCAAACACAATTTTCTTCTCATTGGAGTCATAGACCATGCTATTGATGAAGAGGTAGAACTGGACTGTGTTAAGCCAGTTCTCAGCTTTGGATCTATTACCATCAAAGTGCTCAGGGGTACCAAGATGAAGTTCCATTGGCTTGGTGGTAGAGGTGGATGAGCCAGACATGGTGATGGTTGGAGATGGTTGGAGAAGGGTGATCATGGATTAGCATTGGACAGGAGTAGGAGAAGGTGGTGTCTGGGCTCAAGGGATCTGTAAGGAAAAAGAGAGTTTGTAAGTAAGGTCATGGTTTTCTCATACTTCTTCTTGGGAGGGGACAAGGATATCTGTGAGTGCATCTTCTGGTGTGGAAGGGTGATTTGGAGGAGAGGGGTTCTCAGGTTCTGAAGTGGAGTTGAGGGAATCTGAGGTAGAGGTGTGAGGCTTACCCCAGAGGGAATCAAACAGCAAAGGTTGTTTGGGCAGAATGGTGGGAGCAGACTATAGCAATGATAGCTGCAAGTAGAATATGCTACTTCTTTTGTTATGCTAGGCCTGGGTAGGGACAAGTGCAGACCTTGCTGTGGTTAAAGTCTTAGTTGTACCAGCTATACTCCCAGGGATGTGCCAAGATCAGATGCTAATGATCCTCAGATTAAGTGCCTGGATACAAACAGTGGATTTCAAGTATGTAGGTACAAGGACAAGTGGAGGTGCAAGGACTATGAGGTGATCACAAGGGAGAAGTAGCATAAAGAAAGAGAGGACAGGAAGTATGCTACTTTATAGTACAGTTAATAGAGTTGAAGCAGAGATAAAGAGAGTAATCATGCTAATGAGTAATGAATAAGATATCTGTGCAGAAACAGATGGAAAGAGACAGAATGATTAGGAGTCAGCTGGCTAAGAGATAGAAGGCCTGGGCAAAGGGCACAACAAGAGAGTGCTCTAGACAAGGCTAGAGTATGAGAAGAGCAAAGGAAAAAGGTGTTATAATCACCTTTTATTTTTCATATCACATGACCGTGGGACACCTTTACCTTTTCACCTTTTCACATCTTCACCCTTTCACAAGCCTAGACCATGACATCATGCCTAGCAGTCTCCTCATGGAACTGCTAAGGTACTCGCCCTTTTATTGCCATTGGTTGGCTGACTGTAGCATATTTAGGACCGGAACCACTTACATGGTCCATGCGCATCACTGTAGCATATATAAGGAGGCTGGCACCAGCTGGAATTCCCCAGTCTTGTGCACTTGAGCCTTAGGCTTTATACAAGTCCTTGACCCTTCTTCATTATCCTCTTGCCTAGTTCCACTGGGGTCTAGCTAAAAACCCAGTCTTTTGAGTTTAGTATGCGATCACTAGGACGAGTCCTTCAGATTTTCAGCAATGGTTCAGTGAAGCTGTTTCACTTGCACAAGACTCTTTACTAGTCGTTGCTCAGAAGAAAAGAAGTTATCAGGTGTTGTTCAGTTTTTATGCCAGCAAAGAGAGCTCATACCTGGGGTCACGAGGAGCAGTTATTTCAGTTTGTGGAAGAAGCAGTATTAGGATTCGAGAACGACCCTTTTGTGAAACGGGTGACTACCTATTACTCCTTGATACTCAAGTTCTCCTTGGTGGACGCTCCTAAACTATCCTTGATAACTGCTAGGGCTTTTGTGCTAGTGGCCCTTAACTAGGCAAGTGGAGAGAGAGGATGAGTTCTGGGCCCTTGTATAAACCCTAGCCAGCAGTACTGAAGAGATCAGACTGTGTAACCAGCTGAGAGGTCAAGAGAGCAAGACTGAGGAAACCTCAGCTTGCACCCCCTGCCTTATATATTGTCAAGATCAAGGGT
>JBBPJW010001011.1:0-16967 GCA_038088935.1 Pulveroboletus aff. viridisquamosus
CGCCCTACAAATTAATTGATAAACTTTCGTCTGGATGGCAAGAATTACTGACAAAGAAGATCCATCGATTCGGATTCAGTGGTAATGTGTATAGGGCCACGAGGAACGGTAGCATCCACAAGTTGCCCAGCATTGCCACGAAGGAACGTTCATTAACCAACTCGGACACAAGCACAATGAGAAGCATGCTAATGATTTCCATCACTTGATGTGGTATGACCAATAAATTGGTTTTATACGTGTCAAATCTAGAGAATCCCTTCAGCACTAGCTTGATGCGAGCACATGACATTTACTCGCCCTACGTGTCGAAGTAAGAGGGTGAGGTAGGTAGCAGGTGGACCGCCGGGCATTGAGGACATAAGACCGCTACGAATGGTGTCTGTCACAAGCTAGTTGACACACGGTTCAGTCACACTCACATAATGTACAAGGGCCACATATCATAATCACATATTGCAATCCAGAATTTCTTTACGGTCAGTCCTTCCCGGTTGCGCATGCCACCCTAATAATGTTTAACACCCATCATTCTACGGACACGATATTCATCACCTTGGTCGGGTCATCACGAAGGACCTTGTTGACTATGATTACCTCTTCACGCTCGGTGAACCATCCGTCTGGCCTGAACCATGTTTTTGTCTGAGTTGGAGATGGTGGCATGCTGAAAAAAGCGACGATGCCAATGGCAAGCGTTGTCGAGCCTCTGATAATGCGGTTAAGCACAATAAAAACTTCTTAGCGATCGAATTGCTCACTCTATCAAGAATAGCCATCTGTGAATTCGTACCATTAAGAACATCAATCTCGTCGCACGTTTAAGAGTGACCTACTGCCATCCAGCTTTATTGGCAACACCATTGAGGTGTAAAATGCCATAGGCCAGGAACGCACTGACAATATCGCATATATGTAGGGATATCAAAAAGCCAGCCGAGCGAATGGGAAGTTCAGTCTTTGTGTAAAAGTCTGGAGTATATCGTCAGTACAAGAGGAAATCATGATTAGGACGACGGACAAGACATGTATAAGACAAGACTGGGTAAAAAACTAGGAAGAGTGAGATGAGTTGGATTCTTCGGGAAAGAAACAGCAATAATATACCCTCCTTGAAAAAAGCTATTGCATAGTGTCAGAATATAGAAAGAAAGCGAGACAAAAGGATAGGTTATCGCACCCAATCAATGCACGACAGATAAGGAAAGATTCCCTTTTTGCAAGCCAGAACTGACTAAGAGAGACGATGCCTACGTCTTGTTGAGTATTGTTCCACAGAGTCGGCATGCTACTCACTCCAGAGACACATCTGAATCGGTATCCAACGATCGGGTCCAATCTGATATGATCAACAGATGAATTATTGAGCATGAGATTAACGTACGCGCTTCGAAATCATCTGAGATGGAAACTCTGCACACAGCACGGCAAGGCGGAACACGGTGTTACCCAAATTGAAGTCTTTGATCCCAGAAAGGTTATCGGCTCACAGGATACCTCAAGAAGGATGGAAGGTTGCCCCACTTACCGTCTGTAGTCAAGTGCAAACTGGATAGAAGGCCAGCTGAATTTGCCTGATTGATGTTGACGTTATCCAGAGTGAACGCAGAAAAACCGACAGCGGCTATGACCATTATTTTCCAGTCGATCTTGCGCAGGAGTGCCTTGATGATTTCAATAACACTGAATTCGTTCACAGGGTGCTCACCCTCTCCTCTCGGTAGGTCCACCTCGCTGAAGGATCGAAACGATGAATATTCTCATAATCCTTCTTTGGCCAGTAGAACGGCGCAAGATGCGGGTCGTCATACACAGACCGTCTCGTAGCAATAACATCAGGATCACGAAGAGGTCTTGTTCGCTTGCTAATGAGTGTCTTCATCCAACTTGAGGTACGCTTTTCCTCGTCTTCGTCGACGAGGTCCAAATTACGCCGTGTTTCGGGGCTGCCATCGACTAAAGAGATGTGCTCGTCGTAAGAGCTTGACTGGGGCTCGCTTGGGTGGGCGGAAGGAGCCGCGACTTTGGTATCTGGCAAGTTGGAGGTTGACATTCTGAGTTGGATCATGAAGGGCATGCAGGCCTCATTTAATAGGTATTTGGTTTGCATCCACTCACCATATCCGAAGAACGTCCATAGAGGAGTCTGAAACGCCTCATGTATAGCCCTATTGCGTGAGTAACAAATGTACCTTGCTACCATCTGGAACAATACACTAGTGAGCGAAGACGACGTACAAATGTCGGATGAATTCACAGGTCAGCCCCGTGCTTCCTTCAAGGTGCACTCCTAGTGAGAGTGCCAGGATTATATTTAGGTGTAGGCTAAGCTTGCAGCTAAGGCTCGATCGCCTCCTGGAGACATGTTTCTTGTGTCCGAGTTCTGCCACTAAATGCGCAGTGAAACAAAGTACGAGGCGGTGCAATGAGAACTCAGTTGAACAGTTTCACGGCGTGGAAGTTAGGCGCTTCTACAGGGGGAAGAGCCTGCGGAAATAAAATCGCACAAATGTGTCAGATGGGGGCTCTAGAGGGCTCGGCGGGTGCTACATTAATAGTGATTTAGGTGCGCCGGGAAATGTAACGAATCAGTGACACGGTGCTTGGTCAGTTTGTGACGCACCTGGACTAGCATCACCTCTTCAGCCAAGGCTGTATCTTAAGGAGCAGCTGAGGTGTGATGAGAGGTAAAACTATGGCAAATTCAGCTCTAGTAAACACCTGTCCTCGCAAACATCAATATAAAAAAATCAAGGGATGACATGAAACAGTTGAATTATGATTGAAGGCAAAGGAAATATCCTGACCCGTTCATCAGGATGGCACTGGAATCTGAAACATCAGTGCTTCAATGCGCAAATCGGAAATCAAGCCGCTTGTTCCTAATGTCTTTCGTGGTGTTCAGGTAGTAAGTTTTATCCTGTAGATCATCCAAAGTCAGTTCCATATCTACATCCTGTTACTGCCCAGTGACCTACCTCGGAAGTCATAACATATTGACACAACACATATTAACCAAGATTCTATTCCCCTGTTTATCTGTAGGGGGTAGAAGACCAGCGTGAGATTCCCGCCACACGGGAGATGGGTGGGAGACATACATTTTGGCGCATCGCTTGCTACGTACATGTAGCAGAGAAGATGCCACTTGCTTGCACGTGTTGAAAGAGGGTGTCGTGCAGAGTTAAGTGAACTATGAGAACCTCAGTAGATGTCAAGCTACTATATGAGAATAACTACTTATGAGAACTATGAGAGTTGTATAGTAGATACCCTCAGTGTTGTAATTTTGACCAGCATGCATTAGACTTTTATTCATGGTAAAAGTTACATAAGCTTAGAGCGTACATTTTGTATTTTTTTCTTGTCTATGCTTGTGAGGGTAAGCCCTATTTTCATAGGCATTTCTACTGTACTAAACTACCATAGTTCTCATAAGTAGTTACTCTAATATTAGTAGCTTGACATTTACTGAGGTTCACATAGTTCACTTAACCTCTGCACAACACCCCTTTTTAACACTCAGTAAATGTCAAGCTACTGAGGAACATAAACTAGAAAGTGGTACCAAGTATACGCTCAGGCTTATGTTTTACCATAAATGAAAGTCTAATGCGTGCCGGTCAAATCTACAACACGCTCCCTTGAACTGCATGAGTTAGTTCATAATGAGAAAAGTATGCGAAATCAAAAGAGTGTAGTAGAGGGAATGTATTGTACTCGCCCATAATTGCTGCTTCAGCGCAGTTGCCGAATATGGCAAGTCGCGGCTAAGGTCTGTGTGCGGTCGACCCGACTGACTCCTGGTGCCATTGCACTCGCGTTTTGCATATCGGCAATGTATACCAATGCTATTCATCCCATGTGCAACCTGTATGACGCGTCCGATTCGCCCGATTCGGTCTTGGCATGACCGTATGACGCCGAATGTGAGTCTTGCTCAACTAACCTTTCTAGGTCTGGACTTCAGTCGTCCTCATCGGCGCGGTGGATCGACGTGATCTATATGTCGTCTGGAATTTTGGGAAGGTGCTGTGGGTGACTGTGGTACGTGCGTTATTGAGAGTTTGCGCCGTCTGTGCTGACTCGGTTGATTGCCCGTCCTTGTATTGACTCGTTTCGAGTCGATGCGCACGTTGCTCATTGCGCCATCTATCCGCTGTCTTTCCCAATCATATTTGGCCTCTTTCACGTGGGCCTGACATGTCTGATCGCGCTCGTAAACACTCGGCTTCTCCGGCTTGCTCTCCTGGACTCCTGGGATTCTACCTTGATTTGGTGAGTCCGTTGCGTCGACGCTGTGCTTTCTAAGGCTCGTAGGACGGTGATGTGGAAATTGGACGTCATCTTGTGCAGTAGCATCGTGATCCTGGCTGTGCGGCTCATTTAGAGCTTCTTCAGGTCTGTCCCTGGAATCTACTTCGCCTGGGCGCTCGCGCTGACCTTCTGACGCATTCTGCAGGTCCTTCAGTCGGTCCCTGTACTCCTCGGCATGGATATATGACGCGGTTGCGTGTGCGTCGCGTTCGGTGAGTCCAGCATCGAAGCTCAAATACCTGGGTCGCTCGAGCTCGATGCTCAGGAGTGCGGCTCGTCGTAGCATGGGCCTGTCGGATGGTGCGGATGGTCAGTAAGGGACTAGAGGCACGCCTTCATCGACTAATAGCTTGCGCTGACCGTTTTCTTCGGCTTTCATTGCCGGTTGCCCATGCTTGGGCATGGCCAGTCGCCTCCGCTCGATTGGCATACTGCAATGCATCCTGACGTCCTCCCCATGGATCTGTACGCTACAATGAGCTCCTCCAACCTTGCCGTGGCCGTTTGCATCCGCGTAGCCATGCGTGATGCTTCCATTTGGTCGGCCTTCGATATCTCCAAGCAGTTTGACTTTTGGCCGGTCGTCTCATCTCCGCGGGATCTTCGCCTTGTCTGGCGGTTCATTCGACTTTGTGGGTCGACGTGGTTTGCCATCATCATTACCCGTTGGCTCTGGGCTCTTGTCTAAACTTCTCGACGCCCTCTGCTTGACTCTCTTGGCCCTCATCTTGCCCACTCATTGGTCTAGACCTACTGGCTAGTCGGGGGGCTCTGTGGGCTTGTCTGGATGACGTCTCTCATCACCCGTCGTGTCCGCAGGGTCTTTCGACGGTCTTGACTTTGCCGTCCTGACGTCCATGCTGGCTGCCAAATGGCCTTGGTGGCCTCCCGAGGTGGTACGTGGCGATGCGCGGGCCCTCTGGGTGCATGACCAACGTCCGTTATGATCGTGGTCCTTCCCAGCCTTCGTCGGCTCTGAGGTGTTGTTCTCGCATGCAGTTCGCTTGTCGCTCCTGCTGCTCATACTCCAGTTCTACCCTTGAGCGGCGTGGTGCGCTGGGGTTTGTCTGGTGAGTGTTCATCTCCGTTATCGACCGCCTGCCTGCCTGGGCCTTCGTACATGTGTACGGAAAACTCTCTATTCCTGCTGCTGGTGCTCAGCTTCCAACTCTCCCCCTCAAGCGGTGTGCTGCGGGGGTTAATGCTCAGTAGTGGGTCTTTAGGCTGTTGCTGGGCTGAGCTCACCATGGAGTTGTTGTTGGTATGCGACGGATGCTTCTCGCTGTTGTCGTCATCACTCAATTGCAGGTTTTCCCCTTCAAGTGAGGACGTGACGTGGATCTGGGGTGCATTCACCCATCGTCAGTGTTGTGCGTGTGCGCATTTGCTTCGTGGCTGCGCTCTCGTTGTCGGTGTCGCTCTTCCTCTTCTTGATCTCTTTGCCAGCCTGTGGCTCTGGTGGCATATCCTGTGGGTTGACTGTTGTGCCCACTGGCCTTGTGGACTCGGCGCACATTGTTTGTGATGTCAGCGGCGGCTGTGTCATCCCATTGGCTCACCGTTTGGGCTTTAAGTGGTACAACCGTGGTGCAACAGATGTCTATGTCTTTGCAAAGGTCATCTTGGCTGCTCACTGAGGTTGCAAGGCCTACACTGTCATTAGTCTGGGAGTTGACTGGTTGACTCGCTGTTGAGGAGTTCAGTAGTGTGACTGTGGTGTGACAGATTTTTGCACTTTCGGCTTGGTCGACTTGGCCGTTCACTGGGATTGCAAGGTTTATGCTGCTGGTGGTCTTGGAGTTGACCGGTTTACTTGCCATGTGGGAGCTGAGCAATATGACTGCAGTGCAACAGATTTCCATGCTTTAGCTTGGTCAACTTGGCTGCTTGCTGGAGTTGCAAGGCTTATGCCATTAGTGGTCTTAGAATTGGCCATTTGGCTCATTATGTCAGACTTCCAAGATGTGACCATGGTGTGAAGACACCTGTGTCTCCACATTGATCATCCAAGCTGCTCACTGAAGTTGTGAGGCTTATGCTGTTAGCTCTCCTATGTGTTCTCTGTAATTCTGTAGTGTCCTTAACATCTTTTTCAACTCTCTCTAGTCCCACCCTTGCCTCTGGTGCTTCCAACTGGTCAGATGGGTCTGTGGGTACATCTGGGTAATGTGCTTCATCATGCACTGCACTACCAAGAGTATTGAGGTGTTATCATGGTTGCCAAATATGGATGCGAGGTGGCAAAACATGTCATGTGGAGATTGGAGGTATATAATTTGGTCAAGTAGTTGATCTGAAATAACTTCCATAATAATAAACTTGGCAATAGAATTTGATCTGCATCATTCTTTAGATTTATGTGCATTAGCTGGCTTTGAAGCTGCATCTGTGAGGTGGCTTAGTATGCCATTTGTGACTGTGCTTGTTATGCTAGGCCTGGGTAGGGACTAATGTAGACCTTATAGACTAGGGCTAGGAAAAGGTTTGATAAAAGTCAGCCTAAGGATGAAGGTGGTGGTGCAAATGTGGGATGGCACCATTGTTACAACTCTGGATTCCAGAGGCTATTCCTAGACAAAGAGTGAGAGGAGGAACATGAAAGGGAAAATCTAAAGGAGGCTCTGAAAAGGAGCAACCAAGAAGGAATCAATGAAGGAGGACTCAGAAGAGACTCATGCCCATGCAACTGAGGTCCTAATCTTGAAAGGGTAGGAATTCAAAGAAGTGCTTAATGCAAGATATGAAGTGATCAAGTCTGGAGAGACTTGACTATTCATATCTGCCTCTTATATATGGCCTAGGGTAGCACATAGACCATTTACACTAAACCTACCCTAGACTACTACTATCTATGGACACCAATAGCAGTAAGGACACACTGTTAAATAGGAGAGGGGAAGGCATGGGGCAGATATGAAGAAGTAAGGCAGTGGCCTAATGGATCAAGGGATGAAATGGAAGAGAACAGAAGAGCTTATAATGGAAGATCAGGGTAAACATGAGAATGGGGAATCTCTGCCACAGATGTGATGGAATCTTAGATATAGATCCAAGATCTGTCAAATCCAAGAAGATACATCTAGATCCTTGATAGAGAAGATTTAGGGCAGATTCTAAGAAAATCCCAGATCCTAAATTATGTGACCACTGACCATAAGATACTTGTAAATAGTTAGACCCCAAGCTAGGGTTACCTGAAATGGAGTATCTCTCCCATGATCACATGATGTAAAAGTGGTAGTTGCACAAGATGCATAACAACCATAGTCTTTTAGTAAAGGTTGGGGATGAGACTAGAATGCTGGGACTATTATGCACTGCAAGATTGCAGTGCTACAAGCTCTTAAGAAAAGAAAAAGGTTCAAGTGATGATCTCAAGTTAACACAAGTATAGTACAAGTGCTCAAGACTGGGAGTCTTGAGATATTACTGCTATAGTATTTATGCTACAGCATCCTGCACATGGATCAAGATCCTGATGGGAAGATTCCTATATATGAGGCATGGGGATCAAAAAGAAGAGAAGCATGCATGGGAACCATCAAGAGTCCAGCTTCTCAAATGAAAGAGAAGTAACAGAGATGAAAAGAAGTTCTGGAGCTTAGACATGAGGCTATTTCTATGTCCTGGATCATGTGATCCATCACATGCCCTGATAAGATAAAAGATTAGATAACCATGTGTTGAAGATAAGATAAAGTCATGTGATCAAGAAAAGAAAAAAGCATCATAACAAAATAAAAGTTAACTATCTGGATATGGTCATCTCTAGAAAAAGATATTACACTGCAAGACTTTGAGCAACTACATCTATAGCCTTGGTGTGTGCTCCTGCTACTACTGTTATGGCTCCAGCCTAACACAGTGGTCTCACGTGACCATGGGAACTGTAGAGCACGAGATGCGCTGGTCACATGATTAGTTGCATGTGATCGTGCGAACAAGTTGCCATATAAGGCAAACCCTAGGCTAAGGTCTAAGTCCTATTTTCTATATCAGAGTATTCCTTAAGCACACCTTAGTCATGATGTGGCAGATCTCTAGATGAGATCTGGATCTATCCAATGACATCTGATCTCTTGATCTAGATTAGAATCTGATCTGTGGCAAAGATCCAGATGGGATCTCCTTGGCCACCAGGCAGCTATACCTCTCAGGGCTAGTGCTTCCTCTTCCATTCCTCACCCTTGATCCATGAGGCCACTGCCTCACTCCTACCTCACACCCCATGCATTCCTACTATATCTATTAGAGGCAGGAGCTACTTACACTATTGGTGTCCACAGATAGCACTCTTTAGGGTAGACCCTTTGTACATGGTCTGTGCATCATGTCTGGCAATATATAAGGCAGAGGGTGCAAGCTGGGATTCCCCAGTCTTGCTCTCTTGACCTCTCAGCTAGATCCATAGTAGTGATCTAAGGCTTGATCCCAGCAGATCCCCCTTCAGCTCTCATTCACTGTCTGGCCCTAAGGTTTATACAAGAGACCCTGGCTCCAACTAAACCATTGCCTAGTTATAGCCACTAGCACAAAAGCTACAGAAGAAGAGTCTTAGGAAGGAGCGTCCACCAAGGTATACAAGTATCAAGGACATAACGGGAAGAGCCCATTTCAACTACTAGGGGTTCTGCTGAAGCATAACCTTTGAACTAGAGGCTAGAAGAACTAGGCAAGAGGAATATTGAGTTAAGGGACTTGTAAAGGTTTAACCTTAGAGGTTTGAGTGCACAAGACTGGAGGCTTTAGCTTGGACTTGGACTTCTTTTATACTATTGCATCTTGAGCATGGACCAAGAGAGTGTGCCCTGCCCTACAGTAGTGTACAGTAAGCTACCCAATGGCAGAAAGAGAGTGAAAGTCTAGAAATAAATAAGAAAAACAGATAGTATGAGATTATAGGCTAGATTAGCCTAGACCTAGTGAAGTGTGAAGTGGTGAAGGTGTGAAATAGTGAAGATGTCACATGGTGAAGGGGTGACATTGTCATGTGATGTGAATATGTGAAGAGTCAGAAGAAAATGCAACAGGGTAAAAAATAAAATAAAAGGAAAAATATGCATTATAACAAAAGAGTCCACATGCAACTAAACAAGATCAATGCCATTTATAACTGGCTGACTCTCTTCACTGTAAAACAAGTTCAATCATTTTTAAAGTTAGCTAATTATTACAGGCATTTTGTTTTTTATTTTGTGGAAATTGCCAAACTGCTTTATCAACTTACTCACAAAACTGTACCTTTTTTGTAAACTGCTGATTGTCATCAAGCTTTTCAACAGCTCAAATATATCCTTATTTCTGATCCCCTTCTTGTCTTTCCAGATTCTTCTTATTCCATTCAGTTAGAAACTAATGCCTTTAGTATTGCAATAGAGGCTATTCTTTCTTTCCAGCTTGCTAATGGAATTTGGCATCCAGAAGTGTACATGTCTCATGTGTTCACTCCTACAGAACTAAACTATTCCATTTATGATAAAGAACTTCTTATGGTTGTTTGCACTCTAAAAATGTTATAATGCACATTTTCCTCTTTATTTTATTTTTACTCCTTTGCATTTCTCTTGTACTCTTCATATAGTCACATCACATGACCCTATTACCCCTTCACCTTGTCACTACTTTATCTCTTCACTATTTCACATCTTTACCTTTTTATCACTTCACATTTCACTAGATCTAGGCTAATCTAGCTTATAATCTCATATTACCTATTGAAACATGATTTTTATATAAACTAATACTTGGAGCACCTGAAGAGTATGACTGACTTGTGCTTGAGCTAAGAGAGGTCTTTTAACTAGAGACCAGAGAACTAGGCAAGAGAAATGAAATAAAAAAAGTCAAGGGACTTGTATAAAGCACAAGGCTCAAGTGCACAAGACTGGGAAAACCCAGGCTTAGCACTGGCCCTTTATATAGGTTACAGTTGTGTGCACAGACCATGTAAGTCTGGCCTACCCTAAACTATTGTATAGTAAGCCTTTCAATGGCATAAAGAAAGTGGAAATCTAAAAATATATAAGGTAAAGCATAAGACTACAATAAGATATAATGTTATAGCCTAGACCAGTCTAGACCTGTAATATGTGAAAGAGTGAAATGTAAAGAGATGGCATGTAAAGAGGTGAAAGAGTGAAATATGAAGGATCACCATGGTGATATGATGTGATAATGTAAAGAGTCAAAGGAAAATGAAAAGATAGGAAAAATAAGAAGAAATAAAAATGTACATTAGAACATTTACCTTGTATTCCTGCTGGTTATGCAGAGCATGGGCAAAATCAGCTCAGGCAATGCAAAGAATGCCCTGGAGGCCCTCTATAATCCATTGTTGCTTTAAAAAGGCAATGGTACCTTTATAAAGAAGTAACTTCTATATTATTACTATATTAATGAGGTTAGTGTGCTTCTGGGTTACAAAGTTGAGTGCTGGGAAGAGGTCCATTGTTGGGATGTTGAGTGCAAGATGAAGCCTGGTTTCTAAGTGATGCAAAGGGAAATGCAAAGGAGAGACCAAAGCTAGTCAGAGCTGGGGCTTGCAAGTGAATAAATGCAAAAGAAGTAATGAGCATCTGACTAGTGATAGTGGGGGCAAGAAGAAAGATGTCCAGCAGCACCGCCACAGAAGCAAAGGCTCTATTCTATCCCTACATAGTTTACTACAGGATAGAATCCCTATCTTTATAGGCATTCTACTACCATAGTTCTTATAGGTAGTTACTCTAATATTAGTAGCTTGACATCTACTGAGGTTCTCATAGTTCACTTAACCTCTGCATAATGCATCTTTCAACAATCTCCACAGCCACTGGTCCAAATCACATGATCCAGGGACTAATTTGTAGCTAGGGGCATGTACTTCCTTTTATGTCACTGAAGCCAAGCAATATTCCCATGGATGTTGGCGATGCACAAAGTGCACCACATCGAGGTTAGACATTGCAACAGTTTTGAAGGTCACTGTACAATAGGTAACAGACAGCTTAAAATTTATTCATTTGTTTCTTAACTGTGCTGAGAGCACAAAGCGGGTGAAGCTTCTGGTCCAACAGGTAACATGGAACACCAGCTAAATCACTAGTATGATATGATTGAAAACAGAAAATATTCTGGCTCAATCATGAGCATGAGCAATGAAATCTAGACTGCCAGTGCTTCAGTGTGCAAATCGGAAATCGAGCCGCCTGTTCCCGACATCTTTCGTCGTGTTCAGATAGTGTGCTTTCTCCTGCAATCATCCAAATCAGTGTCATCTCCAGTATCCATCACGGGCCAGAGACCCACCTCGGTAGTCATGGCATCCCAAATCTTTGCGCGCTGACGGTTCCTCCAGATGTAGTATACCTTCGTACCCGGATATAACAAGAACACATTCACGCAACAAATGATAATCAAGGTTCTATTCCCCCGTTCATCTGTGAGTCGAGTGTGAGATTCCGGCTACATAGAAGGTGGGTGGGAAATATACATCTTGGCGCATCGCTGGCTACATATATCTGCGCAGAGACGATGCCGCAAAGTTGCACGAACCTAGATTGTATATTCATTCCGAATGTTGACAGAAAGGAAGAGTCGTTTAGCGTACATGTTATACAAGGAGGCATTGACAGTACGACTGGCCACTGCACCCGAATTTCTCGAGCACCAGGCAACCTGTTATGAATTACTCTTAGTTCTCGCAGACTTTTCGTTCGCCACCCCAACCTACCTGGATTGGATGTGTAGAACTGGATAGAGATAGTCAATCAACGTTGTCCAAGAAAGGTGTAGAGAGTCATACGGATAGGAGAGGAGTCCAGTGACCACGCCCTACCAAATAATTAGCACCCTTCTGGAGACATGACGAAGATGACTGACGAAAAATATCCATGGATTTAAATGCGATGGCAATGCATATAGGGCCACCAGGAACGGCAACACCCACACATTTTGCATCATCGCCACGATGGTACGCTCATTAACCAACTCTGACACGAGCGCGATGAGAAACATGGTGAGCATCCCTATCGCTTGAGAAGGTATAGTCAGCAAATTGGTGTTGAACGTATTGAATCTAGAAAACATATTCATCAGCAAATTGACGGGGATATACGACTTATACATGCCCTGCATTCCGAAGTAAGAGAGTGAGATAGTTGGTTGGCGGGTTAGTGGGTATTTCGAACATAAGGCCACTAGGAACAGTGTCGGTCGAGAGTTGACATACAGAATTCAATCATACTCACAGGATATACACGGGCCATAGGTCGTAATCACAGAGAGCAGTCCAGATTCTCTTCAAGGTCAATCCTTCTCGGTTGTGCATATCACCCTAGTGACATTTAGTATGTAGAAATCATTGCACGAACACGCTATTCATCACCTTACTCGGGTCATCACGAAGGACCTTGTTGACTATAATAATCTCTTCACGCTCAGTGAACCATCCGTTTGGCCTGAACCACGATTTTGTCTGGGTAGGAGACGGTGGCATGCCGAAAAAAGTGGCGATGCCTATGACCAACGTTATCAGGCCTCTGTGGATGTAACTGAGTAGGGTTTGGTTATAGAGCAACCGCACCACTCACTCAATCATGAATAACCAACTATGAGTTCATAGTGTTAAAAGAGCAGCGTTACAGTAATCCATGGAGTGACTGACCGCCATCCGGCTCTTCCGGCAGTACCATCCATATGTAGAATGCCATAGGCCAAGAAGCTACTAATGATGGCACACAAATTCAAGGACACCCAGAAACCGGCTAAGCGAATGGGGAGCTCATTCTTTGTGTAAAAATCTAGGTGCACTGTCAGCACGGGAGCGAACCACGACGGGAATGACAAACAAGACATGTACAAAACTAGGTCGGGTATGAAGCTAGAGAGGACGAGATCGGTTGAAATTCTTGGGGTGAAAATGACGACATCATACCCTCCCTGACAAAATCTGTGGTATACCACGTCAGAGTATTGAAAGAAACCGATAGGATGACTCCTCGCACCCGAGTAATGCACGAGTAGCGAGGAACGATGATCTTCCGGTAAGCCAGAACTGACTAAGGGAAACGATGCCTATGTCCTATTAAGTGTCGCCCGGTAGAGCTAGCAAGATACTCACTCCAAACACACATCTGTGTTGGTATCCAGCGATCGGGTCCAATCTGATATCATCAACGAACGAACCACCAAGCACGAATCGACGTACACGCTTCGAGATTAACTGGGACGGCAACTCGGCGCACAGGAAAGCAAGTTTAAAAACAATGTTCCCCAGGTTAAAGTCTAGAGTCCGAGAATAATCATCGCATGTCGAGGAAAGTGGAAGATTGTTCCGCTTACCATTCGTAGTCAAGTGCAAATCGGGAAGAAAGCTGGCTGAATTTGCATTACCGATGTTGTAGCGGTCCAAGTTGAGCGCAGAGAAGCTGATAGCGGCCAAGACCATGACCCTCCAGTCGACCTTGCGCAAGAGCGCCTTGACAATAGTCAACAGACGGTAAGCACCACTTACAGGTCACTTGCCTTCTCCTCTCGGTAGGTCCATCTTGCGGAAGGATCGAAACGATGAAGATTCTCGTAATCCTTCCTGGGCCAATAGAACTGAGCAAGATGAGGGTCGTCAAACACCGAGCGTCTTGTGGCAATGGCATCAAGATCACGAGAAGGACGTGTTCGCTTGCAGAAGAGCATCCTTGCCCAGCTCGAAGTAGACAGTGGCTCCTCTTCATCGACGAGATCCGAGCTCCTTCGTTTATAGAGGCTATCAGAACTCGATTTTGACACGCTCGGTGGAGTGGGAGGAGTTTCTTGGCTCTCATCGAGCAGGTAGGGGGCCAACATTGCGCGCATCAGACCAGAACAAGCAGTCCCTAATTTATGCCGTTCGCTCCGTACGCGCCCACGATAGAGGAGAACGACGTGGTATCAGAAGCACCTATTCAGGAAAATAGCAGAGGGAACCATCAAATTGCGTGCGCGGATTTCTGCGAGCGAGCACGCTATTCATGTCTTTGATTCGGGGGCGATGTGCAGCGAAACTCTGACATAGCATGTGTCCACGAGGGTATAATGGGGCGACATGGCGCCAGAATTGCGCACTCTTGCGACGAGCGCTCAGGTCATACGACGGCTTCCGGTGCGGAGGTAGGTAGACTATCTGGTGATGTCCGAGGATCACCGTCTGGAGTCGGGCGAATGGCATTGCAAGGGTTGTTCACTCTCGTTCGGTAAGACCTGTTCTGCCGGACAACTGTCATCGAGAGAGGCGAGATTGAACGTCTGGCAAAAGTCTGTCGAACGCGCGTTTCTTGCTCACCGACCGTCGCGATGGCGTTGGGAATGGGTCGGGTATTGCTGAGAGTTATGCGCGACAGAGTCGCAAGGCAGTCCAAACAGACGGAGGATGTCCAGACTAGCCGAGGTGAATTGCTACTAGCAGGTACAGGACGGCGAGGATGATGGACATGACAGGATCGTGATACACTTGTTTCATGTGTGCCACGACGACACTGCGAGGTTCCAATCATCCTCTGATCCTCACGACCTTCCGCTTGCCTTTTTGCATCCCCCCAATTCCAGGACCAGCTGGCCCTTGATCCTGTGCGTTCATACCCGCCTTGACCGTCTCGACCAGCACGCCTGTAGCCAGGGCTGGCGAATATGGCGACACACGGCTTGCCAACGGTGGTTCGGGCTGTGGTGGTGCAGGTAGCCGGCTGGCCTTCTGCGGCAACAGAGGCGGCACATTCCCACCACTCTTTGGCTTTGCTGGCTGCTTGCCCTTGCTCGATGTCGGCACCTTGGTCGTCTGGACTACGGGTGGTGCGACGGAGAGCGTCAACGACGTATACGGTGCCCGTGGAATGTTGTCGGCCTTTATCCGTTGTATCTGGAATGCAATCATCTCCAACAACTGCCTCTCTATCAACGTCCGATCAGTCACCGCAGACAAGGCAGGCCGCGAGGAGGAGCGGAGAAGAGGAAAGATGGGAACACACTGGTTTTGATTGCGTTGTTCACAAGCCGTCCATCCTTCTTCCATTGCACACGCACGCGACCGGGGTTCTCCCAGTCACGCGGGTGAGATTTGTTCACCTCGTGCAGCGTCCCAAGGCCCAGGCGGTTGGTAGCGTCAGCAATGTCCTTGCTGAGGGGCCACCAGATGCTCTTCTCGCGCGCGATCCTGCGCTCGCCCCTGCCATAGGGGCGTTTTGCGTCAATGTAAATCGGATAAATGCACGTCCATCTGTTCACGCAATGAGGCCGAGTAAGCGCGCGAGAGGGCACACGTACCGTTTGTATGGGGTGATGTCCGTAACTGTATTCGACGGCGGTTGGGCAGATGGACCCAGGGAAGGCGGTGGATAGGGCCGAGGGTGAGAAGGAGATGCAGGACCAGCAGCGGTTTCGTCGAGATCATCAGAACCTGCTTCGTCGTCTGATGCACCGATCTCTTCAAGCAGCGCGCCATGGGCGTCAGTGAGCAGGGGGCGAGACGGAAGAGGGAGGTCAGTGTCGTCGTCAAACTCTTCGACAACGGCTGTGCGGCGGGCCATGGTGGGTAGTCCAGGTCGAGGATCAGACTCAGATATTCTCACGTTGCCTTGAAGCCATGCCCTCGTCGTCACGCTCATCGGTGACGATGATCCAAGTCGTGTTGCACGTACGCCCACCCGTTGACCGACCATGCGCTCACGTTCTGCAGGTTGGTGCTCTCACAGGTCGTTGTCGCATTCGCCGGGTCTAAGACCGAGGCGACGCCGTCCTCGATATGCACGCCATTTGGCGAATGTGAACCATGCCCACCCGATGCAGTCCGTTTCCGTGACCCAGCTCTGCCCTTCCTGTACGCCCCTGACACTCTATGCAGCTACATGAGCCGTTCTGCCAACCATTTGGCAACCGTCGCCTCATGCACTGCTCCCCGAACCGTACGAGAGCGTCTGTGGAGTCCATAGCGTCGTGGCATCCATATCCCACCTTGACTCCATCGACCGCGCCGATCCAAGGGGAGACCCCAGCATGGCAGTCCTGTGGACGGATCGTCGCACAAGAGCGGGCCGACTTTTTTGAGTTCCTAGGGTACAATCTCTTGGTGGCAGCCGTCGCGCTGAGTGTCGCGTTGGTACGATCGCGAACGGTGGAAGCGAGACAGGCACGTCGGCTTGCTGCGCGGATAGGCCTCGCACGGAATCCGATGGTAGACACACGATGAACGCCTGTGGATCTGGTGAGTTGGATGTCCTGCACACGATGTTGACGGGGAGCACGAACGAGGACGGTATGAACGTGCGACGAGGAGCCATCTTCTACAGTAGATGCGATCGCCTGCGATGTTAATTCAGTCGAGGAATAGACTCTTCATACGCGAATCAGGTGTGCGCTAGAGGTGGACGACATCCTGACGAGGACGACGACGCGGTGGTGAGCGGTGTGCAGGGCGACGGTGATGAGGCCCATCACGCTTGATCAACAAGGCGTGCAGCCAGTGCCAATGCTGTTGCTCGCCATTGGACCGCTCGCAAATGAATGGGCCCGTTCCAAATTTGCCGGCACATAACGACACAAGCGACGTGGACTGTCTTTTTCTTTCTTGGTCGATACAAAAGGACGGCCAGTGTTGTCTCTCCGCATCTCTCCCTCTCTCCCTCTCTCCCTCCCGTCCTCCC
>JBBPJW010001012.1:0-16945 GCA_038088935.1 Pulveroboletus aff. viridisquamosus
TCCCCCACCTATATTTCATATCCGCCCTATGCATTTCCCATTCGGCCTACATGAGTACGCCCTTTATGCTAGAGGCTGGCTTACTGTACTGCTTTAGGGTAGACACTGATGTACATGGTCTGTGCACTATCTAGAGTAGTATATAAAGGCTGGCTCAGAGTGCTAAAGTCCCTCAGACTTTATCACTTTGTAGCAGCAGGCATTTGGCTTACCAGGTTAAGCTCTTCTCAGAAGATCAGGCCCTTCAAGGAAAGGCAGTTCTAGGAAGTCCTGAGCTCGAGTCTCTTATGTGTCCTCCTCATCGTCATCACTCCGTAGTTCCTCCTCGGTTGCTCCACTTCAGAGCCTCCATCAGTTTAGTTCTTCAAGTGTTCCTCCTTTTCATCCCTCGTCTAGGTGTAGTCTCTGATCTTCAGAGTTGTAACAGAAAATGACAGTATTTCCCTCTTAGGGCCTGAATCTCTGAAGGCCATAGGCTTATGTGACTTTGTTTAGTGCATGGTTGGAGCAAGTGTTGGAGTTTTAGTTGGGCACAGGTCCATAAATGGTTAAAGCATTGATAAAAAGGCTCAAAAACTTCTCTATTATGTCTTCATTTACTAACATTCACATATGATCTGACATATGCCTTGAGGAGCACATAAAGGATAAGAAGAAGCTCAGCAATATAAAGTATGCTGAGTGGAAGCAATGAGTAAAGGCAAGAAAAGAAAAAGAGGCTCAGAGAAAGGTAAAGAAGGCTTAGTGAGTGGCTAAAGAGATTTCCAGGTAGTAGGTCAAGGAGATAAAGAGGTGGAAGGCTATTGTTATGTACCTCTAGAGTGCAATCCAAATACTGGCAAACACCAGTGAGTGATAGGCAACTGAGAATGACAAGAGGGCTTTTATACTAGTGGCCCTGAACTAGGCTTGTAAATCTTGATAAGGGTAACCTGAGTTAACACCAGCAACTAGTGCTCAGATTATAAGGAGAGAGAGACAAGGAATAACTCAGGTTAACTCAGAGTCTGAGCCCAAGTAGAAGAATGAGCAAATGATACAAGTGATCAAGACTAGAGAGACTTCAGGTCTTGCCCATCCTGTATATATATTACCAGGAGGCATAGCCTCATACACAGGATGAGTAATCTACTACCTATGGTCATCAATAGCAGTAACTGCTCATATCTACTAAATAAGGTAAGGGGGCATAGGGTATATAAGTTAGGAGTAAGGCAGTGGCCTTGCAGATTAAGGGATTAGGAAGAGAAACCATAACCATGAGGATGTGGGAGAATGGAAGTACTCAGGGTCAATGGATATAAAGATGGCATGGCTGCCATAAGGCTGAGAAGATCTATTTAGATCTCTGCCACAGATCAGATTCTAATCTAGATTCTTGAGATCAGATGTCATTGGTATTGATCTAAGATCTCATCTGAGATCTGCCACATCACATAATCAACCCATAAGTGAGGAATACTCTAATATAATAAATCAAACCTAAGCCTAGGGTTTATTCTTATGAGGCAGGTAAGTTCCATGGTCATGTGAGAAAACTGTTAGTGTTTGCTGAGTGCATAACAGCTATGAAGGTGAACCATAGGCAGATGAGTACAGAACATGCTAATACCCCTCAAGAACTAATCATGCACTAGGTAAAGCAACTTTGGCAAGCCCAGATAGGGACAGATAAAGATAATAGGAAGAAAAGGGCAGAGAAAGCTCTAGTGTGCCAGAAATATAATAACTGAGGGCTTAACTATGAGATGGGCCCTGGAAAGTTAACATCATGCCTTATCTGCATAGAGACAAAGGCAAGGTATAACCACCCCAGATAGGAGAAGCTGGAGAGAAAGCAGAGGAAGAAGGATAAAAAGGAAAAGATGCCCAGGGGTCAGGCATATTCAGAAGAGATAGAGAATTGTTCCTGGCAGGTTGCCAATAAAATAACATCTTGTCATTCTATCCTTATGTCTCAATGCTAATCTGGTGAACACAACTAATAGCTGTGGTTTTGAACTAGACCCACAGAGAACTAGACAAGATAAAGTAGAGAAAGAGTCAAGGTCTTAAATAAAGCAGAAAGCTTAAGTGCACAAGACTGGGAAATTCCAGCTTGCACTAGCCCCTTATATATGATACAAAAGTGTGCATGAACCATTTACTGGCCACCTGCCTTAAACTATGCTATGTTAAGCCCACCAATGGCAGTAAAGAAGCAAGTATCTTAGTAGTACCTTATGGTAACTGCCAGGCAATAATGTTATAATCTAGGCCCATCTAGAATGTGAAATGTGAAGATGTGAAAGAGTGAAATGGTAAGGGTTACCATGGTCATATGATGTAACATGTGAAGAGTCAAAGTAAAAGTACAAAGTGGGTAAGAATGAAGAAAAAGTAAAAATGGAATTATAACAGCCAAGGGCTGTTACCTGCTAGAGGCAGCAATTTAGGAGGTGGGTGGGAAAATGTGGTGAAAGATGAGATATCAGAACTGGCTGATGGGTCAGCTGGTCAATATCCTCAATAAAGCTTGAGTGGTAAAGAGGGAAAATAAGGAGAGGGCAAGCCAGAAGATAGAGAGGTGAATAAGGTTGTAAAAAAGTTGGCAGAGTTAGGCATGGAGCTTGGAGAGGATATGAAGGATGGGAAAGAACAGGTGGTCAAGAACATAAAGAGTATGACCATTGGATAGTTAAAAAGCCTTGTGACTAGGTCACTAGGACAATGAAATTCAATTTTGATCAAATTTAAGATGATCTGGGTTTGTTCAGATAATGGAGATAAAAATCCTCAATAATCTCCAAAGCATGACCTATTTCAGTGGTGAGAAGCTACAAGGTTTTCTTATCAGTCCCTTCATAATTCAATCACTTAACCAGGTAGAGTAGTTTGTAGCTTCTTTGCCTGTGATCTCTTTTTGAATCAAGGATCTTGGAGATCTCAAACTCTGGTTCTCCATCAATTTTGACTGGTGGCAGCAGTGGCTAAACATGATTAGAAAAGGTATTGGTAACAGAGGATTCTAATTGGAAGACATGAAAGATCAGATGCACAGATTTTATGGTTTCTGGAAGGCAAAGTGTGAAGAAAAGAGAGCCTGCCTAAGCAATAATGGGGTAATATTCTAAGTTTGTTTTGGCAAGTTTCTTAGAAAAGTTAAATAGACCTGAAATACTTAGCCTTAACAAAGATCTGGTTATCTATTTTGAAGTCTGGTGTTAGATGTCATTGGACATTAGCAGGACCTTGGTATCTCTTTTAAGTGGCAGCTATTTCTTTATAAAGGAATTTGTGAAGCAAGTCAAGGTCAATGGTATACTTTTAAGCTCAAGCAAAGGTAAGTTTGCATTTCAAGTAGATAGAGACATTTAGATAATAATTCTTATTAGCAAAGAAAGGAGAAACATCTGTAGTAGTATTAAATATGTTGTTGTAAGCAAACTTCATGAGTAAAAGGAGCTTGTACCAGTTGTCCTGCTAGTAGTTGCAATACATGTGTAGGTACTACTTAAGGATCTGATTCATTTGCTTAGTCTGACCATTACCTTTTGGATTGTATTCAGAGGTGAAGTGGAGGAAAATATCAAGGGCTTGTCTTAAAGAGTGGAAGAAATGGGACACAAACTTAGAACCACAATTGAAGATGATGTGGGAGGAAAATCTGTGTTTGAAGAACACATGGAGTAAGAAAAGTTTAGCAAGCTCTAAGGAGAATACCTTATTATCTGTAGAAATAAAGATGCACTGCTTTGATAAAAGATTTACAAGGATAAGGATTGCAAAGTGACTGAAAGAGAGCAGAAGTTGTTTAATGAAATCCATAGAGATGGAATTCCATGGCTTTTTTGGGATAGGGAGCTGCTTTAGAAAGCTATAGGGTTTATAGTGGGGTACCTTGGCTTGAGTGCAAATTATACAAGAGAAGACATAGTCTTTGACAAAATTTCAAATGCCAGGTCAGGTATAATTGTGATGAATTAGCCTTAAGGTCTGATTCTATCCAAAATGGCCAGATAACAGGTGGTTATGCTTAAAATGGAGGACATGTAAATATAGGTTGAAAATGTTTAGAATATAGATCTAATTATCTAAGTGTAGAAAATCTCTTGAATTGATGGACCAATGAGAATCAGGTGACTAAGCAGAGAGCTAAACAGAGGTAAGAGGGTCAGAAGAGAGTGCTGAGAGGATATCATGATAAAGTGGTTCAAGATCAAAGAGGATAGCAGATTAAAGAACTGAAGCAATCAAGAAGAAAGCCTGGTGTTATACTGCAAGACCTTGAGCAACTATGCCCATATCCTTGGTGTGCACTCCTGCTGCTGCTGGAGCTACTGCAGAAGCCTAAACTTTAAACTAGAGGCTAGGGGAACTAGGCAAGAAGGATATTGGGTCAAAGAACTTGTAAAAACCTTAGAAATTTAAGTGTACAAGACTGAAGAACTCCAGCTTGGACTTGTACCCCTTTTATAATATTGCATCTTGAGCATGGACCAGGAGAGTGTGCCCTGCCCTACAGTAATATACAGTAAGCTGCTCTATGGCAGAAAGAGAGTGAAAGTCTAGAAATACATAAGGAATTCAGGTAGTATAAGATTATAGACTAGATTAGCCTAGACTTAGTGAAATATGAAGTAGTGAAAGGTGAAGATGTGAAATGGTGAAGTAGTGACAAGGTGAAGGGGTGATAGGGTCATGTGATGTGACTATGTGAAGAGTGCAAGGGAAATGCAAAGGGGTGAAAAATAAAATAAAGAGAAAAATATAAGCTGATTTTGCATAAAGACTATTATGCAACTAGCAAATACAATGGTCTCAAGCATAAGACCATGGGAACTGTTGAGCATATGATGTGAATGGTTGCAAAGTCATGTGACCAGGAGCATGTGATCATGCAAATAAGTATTCTTATAAGGATAATCCTAGGCTAAGGCTAAGTCCATATATTAGAGTATTTTCCCTGCACCAGGTATTAGTCACATGATGTGGCAGATCTCAGATGAGATCCAGGTACAGTCTCCAATGATATCTGATCTTAGAATCTAGATTAGAATCTGCATTTGTGGCAGAGATTCAGATTGGATCTCCTAGGCCTTGCTACTGCCATGCCTTATTTATATCTGAGAACCAGTATGCTTTCCTTTCATTCTTTCACATCCTCATGGTGTGGCTTCTCTTTCATTTCAATTCCTTGATCCATGAGGCCACTGCCTCACTCCTTCATATCTATCCCATGCTTTTCCCTTCTCTTTTTAATAAGAGCCAGTTATGCTATTGGTGTTCATAGATAGTATAGTCTAGGGTAGGCCCCCTGTACTTGGTCTATGTGCAAGCACTGGCAATATATAAGGCAGGGGATACAAGCTGGGATTTCCCCAGTCTTGCTCTCTTGACCTCTTGGCTGGTTATATATCTAGTTCTTACTAGTGCTGCTAACTACTGGTTTATACAAGAGTAGTGGTCTCATCTTCTCTCATTTATCTAGTTAGAGGCCACTAGCTAAAAGCCCTACCAGTTATCAAGGACAGATTAGGAGCATCCACCAAGGTTGTTATGGCTCCAGCCTAACACGTGGTCACACATGATTGTGAGAGACTCAGAAAGCATGTGATGCAGGTCATGTGACCAAGAGCACGTGATTGTGTGAACAAGTTGCCTTATAAGGTCAAGCCCTAGGCTAGGATTAGTAGTCTTATTCAGAGTATTTCCCAGCACTTGCGAGGTCATGTAATGTGGCTGGATTCCCAATGGGATCTTAGATCTCAGATGTCTGATGATATCTCTAATGGAGATTAGGATCTGGATCTGTGGCAGAGATCTGATGGATCTCCTCGGCCTTATGGTGGCCATGTCATATTCATAGAACCAGGGCAGTGCACTTCCCTTCCATTTCCCCACATCTCATGGTGTGGTAGCCTCCCCTGATCCATTCCTTATCCGCGAGGCCGTTGCCTCACCCATCACGCATGAGTTATGCCCCTTTCCTATCTATTATGAGAGGCTAAGCTAATTAGGTTATTGGTGACCATAGATAGCTAGACTTAGGGTAGGCTCCCTGTACTTGGTCTGTGCATGGATCCCAATAGTATAAAGGCAGGGAGTGGTAAGCTGAGGTTTCCTTAGTCTCACTCTCTTGTCTCTTAGTTGAGCTTTACAGGAGCAGTGCTCTGATCTCTTAGCCATCCCTTTGAGCTCTTAAGGTTGTGAATTCAACTCTCTCTCCATCTGCCTAGTTAGGGGCCACTAGCCAAAAGCCCTAGCAGATATATTCAAGAATGAGGCACTCACCAAGGTGTTTGAGATCAGAGGATATGGGTAGTCACCCATAACAAAGGTCAACTCAAGTATCAAGAATAGAATGGCAAGAAGCTATTGCAAAGACAGGTTAGAGGTTGTGCAGATTGATGCAGGCATGGTCACTATCCCCCTCTTTGAAATAGACATTTCATTGTCAAGTCAAGGTATTAGGTTTAGTATCAAGGCAACCTGGATGAAAACAAATGAGTAGATTGAACTGGAAGAGGAATTCAGACCAGCAGGGTTGCTAGTAGGTCAGAAGTTTGATTATAGAAAAATACTCAAGGTTCTTATGATTGGTAACAACATCAACCAGAGTACCAGAACCCTCAAGATAATAATGCCAGATTTTAAATGCTTCAAAGATGGTAAAAAGTTCCTTATTATGGATATTATAGTTGAGTTTTGTTATGAATCTAGACCAATAGCAAGAGGAAACCATCTTAAAGGGTGCCCAAAACTGGGAGAACAAAAGAATGGCAGCCTAGAAAAAAAATGGCACTAGGGAACAAGATAAACAAATAAACAAGTGTTTTAGATTGGAAAACCAGTCTATGTTCTTTTCCCTTTATATATTGCTACAAAGTATGCATGGACCAGGCCATAAGGAATACATGAGGTAGCTGGTGTACAAAGAACAATGCTAAATAAGGAAATAGGGCAAAGGGAAACTAAATAGGAACCAATGGCAAATAGGGAGTAATTAGTAAAAAAAAGCAAGGCAAAGGTAAGGTATAATATCAGAGGGCTAGACCAAAATATTAGAGAAAGTCTAGGCTACAATGAGGTAAAAGGCTATGCTATATGAGGTACAAAGGCTAGACCAGGCTAGACTCAACCTCATGGCATAATAAGATATAAGATAAGATAAGATAAGATAAGATCAAAGAAAGCAGTCAAAGACAGTAAATAGTAAAGATAACTTAGCTTAGAGTAAAAATAAAAAATAGCCTCTAGCTAAGTAGTGTCAGTGTATAACAGTGCCAGTATATAACAAGTTCTGGCACAGAGAGCATGCATGAGTAGAATGCAATAGGGCAGACTTCATTGTTTAAATAGTAAAGTGAAAGAATATCTGTAATAACATAATGTTATGTACCCAACTAGTGCAACCAAATATAATGTGGACCTGCATGTGACAGACAACTAAACCAACAAGGGGGTTTTTAGACTAGTGATCTCAAAACTAGGCTTGTAAATCTTAAAAGGAAAAAAAGAACTCTGACTAGAAGGCTGCAAGTTATTGCACACCAGAGTATAAGAAAAAGGGGAGTTATAAACAGAAGTAATCAAGACTGGGGAAATTCCAAGTCTTGCCCACCCTATATATATATTGCCAGAGGGGCATAAGTCAGCTACTATCTATGGTCACCAATAGCAGTAAGACCTTTGTTATTTAAATAAGAGAATGTATAGGGCAAAGAGTAGAGTAAGGCAGTGACCTCATAAATCAAGGGTTATAAAAGAAAACCACATTCATGAGGATGTGGGAGAATGGAAGGAAAGACACAGGAACAGTGGATATGAATAAGGCCAGGCAACTATAAAGCCAAGGAGATCTATCTAGATCTCTGCCACAGATCAGATTCTCAACTAGATCCATTAGATCAGATATTATTGATATTAATCTAGATCTCATCTGAGATCTGCCACATCACATGACTATCACCATGTGTCAGAGAATACTCTGATATAAGAATTAAATCTTAGCCTAGAGTTAACCCTGTTATGGCAAGTGAGTCCCACAGTCATGTGAGAAGACTACAGTGTTCTGCTGAGTGCATAACATATAATTAGATAATTAGAGGCATTAGTTTCAATAATGAGCAGAGTGTTCAGAATCCAATGGATAAGAATAGAGGCAGAGGTAAAAGTATCTTTAAAATGCTGGAAAACAGTGTGGCAGAAGATATTAAAATTCCAGGGAGTAGCCTTATAGGTAAGGCAAGTAAGAGGTACTATAATTTTGAAGTAGGTTTAGATGAAATAGCAGTAAAAGTTAGTAAAACTAAGGAAGAATTAAATATTTCAAACTTTACAAGGCTCAGATCAATCTTGGATGGCCTTAACTTTGTCAGGAGGTATCATCAGCTCAGAAGAGGAGAGCTGGTAGCCAAGATACTCAGTAAAGTCAGTATGGAATTTGCACTTCTCTGGTTTGGCATAGAAGCCATTTTCCAGAGCCTGCAGAGGATTTCACAGACATGCTCAGAGTGAGAAGTCTGATCAGTGGAAAAGATAAGGATATTGTCTAAATAGATAATAACAGAGACATCAAGGAGGTCAGCAAAGATGGAGTTAACAAACCACTAAAATGCTGCAGAAGTATTAGTGAGACCAAATAGCATGACAAGCCACTCATAGGAGCTATAGCACATGTGAAAAGAGGTTTTCCACTTATTGCTTCAGCAATACAAACCAGATGGTAAGCATGGTGAAGATTAAGCTTGATATGTTGCAAACCATGCAATAACCACTTTCACTCTCATGTGATCATGGGAATCACATCCCTTATCAGGCTAAACCCTAACTTAGGATCTGGCATATTCCTATGAGTATTCCTAAGGTTAGTGGCCATGAGGCATATCTAGGGATCTTCCCTGGATCTTCCCCTGATCTCCCAATCTTGGATCTGACAAGGTGATCTCATCTGTGGATTGAGATCCCCGTCCTCATTGTGCCCATGCCTCTTCTCTTCTATTTCCCCACATCTTACGAGAGGCCCTTTGCCTCATTCCTTATATTCGATCCATGCACTTACCTTACGGCCTACATGAGTATGCCTTATATGCTACTGGCTGGCTTACTGTACATCTTTAGGGTAGACACGGATGTACATGGTCTGTGCACCTCTTAGAGTAGTATATAAAGGCTGTGCACTTGGTGGTAAAGTCCTCAGACTTTATCACTTTGCAGCATAGGCAGTTTTAAGGCTTTACAGAAAGCTCTTCTTAGGAAACCAGGCCCTTCAAGGAAGGCATAGTTCTTAGGAAGCTCGAGCTTGAGTCTCATATGCATTCTCCTCGTCATCATCACTCTTTCAGGTCACTCCTCAGTTGCTCCACATCTGAGCCTCCATTAGGAATTCTTCAGTGTTTCTCCTCTTCCCTCATTGTCTAGGTGTAGCCTCTGGTTTCCAGAGTCATAACATGATATAGATAGTTGTGTGGCTTGAAGCATTAAGGAGGTCAGAGATTCTTGAAAGAAAATAGTAGTCTTTATGATTCTATTGAGTCCTTAAAAGTTGACACATAGCCAGAGTGAACTGTTCTTTTTACAGACAAAAAGGACAGGGCTAGCATGGGCAGAGGTGGAAGGTCAGATAAAGCCAGGATAAAGATATTTATCTAGGAAGATTTTGAGTACTTCAAGCTCAAAGGGCAAAAAGGAATAGATAGTGCCAATAGATAAGGAGGTATCTTCTTCCAGATTGATTTTTAAGTTGAACTTGCAATGGGGAGCAAGGGTGGAAGCCTTGCTTTTACTAAATACATTAGCAAAGTTGTGATATTCCAGAGAAACACCAGAAAGATCAGTTGCAGAAGAGACAATGGAGCAGGAATGGAGATGGCTCTCTAGATAATAGAGTTGCAAGAAAAACAGAACTGAGCCATCAAGGCTACAGGCTTGTGTGAATGCAGACAAGCTAAGTAGCTTGATTGACAGGAATCTGAGGTTAAAGGAACATGGTGAATAAGATGCAAAGTCAGCATAAGTTGAAGGTATTATGGCTTCTTGCTGTCCTAGCCTTGATACTTGATTTGCTTCTTGGTGAATGCTCCTATTCCTGTCCTGATGCTGGTGAGGCTTTTAGCTAGTGGCCCCTAAATAGGTAAGTAGAGAAAGTAATGAGACCACTACTCTTGTATAAACCAGTAGTCAGCAGTACTAGTGAGAACTAGATATATAACCAGCCAAGAGGTTAAGAGAGCAAGACTGGGAAAATCCCAGCTTGCACCCCCTGCCTTATATATTGCCAGCACTTGTGCACAGACCAAGTACAGAAGGCCTACCCTAGACTATACTATCTATGGACACCAATAGCATAACTGGCTCTATTATAAAGGGAAGGGAAATGCATGGGGCAAATATGAAGGAGTAACACAGTGGCCTCATGGATCAAGGGATGGAATGGAAGAGTAACCATACCATGAGGATGTGAAAGAATGGAAGTGCACTGGTTCTCAAATATGAAGAAGGCATGGCTATTATAAGGCCAAGAAGATTCAATCTGGATCTCTGCCACAGATACAGATCCTAATCTAGATTCTGAGATTAGATATCTTCAGAGACTATACCTGGATCTCATCTGAGATCTGCCACATCATATGACTGATACCTGATATAGGGAAATACTCTAATATAATGGACTTAGCTTTAGCCTAGGGTTATCCTTATAAGGATACTCATTCACACAATCACATGCTCCTGGTCACATGACTATGCAACCATTTGCATCACATGCTCAACAGTTCCCACAGTCACATGCTTGAGATCATTGTGTTTGCTAGTCATGTAATAGTATAAGTTCTATAGCTCTGTATCTTGTACCTCAGTTTGAATATAAATATAACTCAGCACTCTCTCCCTTTGCCTCTAACTCCTCTCTCAACCTTATGAGCAGGCCATACACCCTTACCCTCTGAACCCAAGTCTCTATAACTTATTCTGATCCTTTAACCCCCTTTAAAATCCAGGGCACTGAAACTAGTGCAAAGACATACCACATAAGATGAAGCCAAGCCCCATTTGATCATTACTCCAGAGTATTCCAGAGTAAATCTGGAGTATGCCTTCATTTAACAGACAGACATGGAAGTATATATAAGAAATTTGTAAGTATTATTAGATAGATAGAGAATCAGGTAAATGAAAACTAGCCAATATGTAGCTTAAGGTTAATCACCAACTGGAGTTGCATTGGAGGTGTTGCAAAGTGGGTACAGTGATCCAGAATATGATAGGCAGCTGGTTAATGTCCTTAATAGAACATGAGTGATAGAGAGAAAAGATGAGGGAGGTTCAAAAAGTGAGCCAGAGGATAAAGAGGTCAATAAAGTGGCAGAGAAGTTGATAAAGCTATGTGTGGAGGTTGGAGAAATCATAGTAATGGAGAATAAGGATATGAAGATGGAATTAGGGCAGATGAGGAAAGAGTTAGTTAAGGAGATGTTTACTAAGTAGTTAGAAGATTTTGTGACTAAGTCACTAGATTAATATACTCAAATCTGGTCAAACATAAGACAGTTTAACCATAAGACAGTCCAGGTTTGCCTGGATAATAGAGATGGAACTTGTCAAAATAAAGTGAACTGAGTTCAAATATACTATTAAAACAGTATCTTGATGCTTAAACTCTGTCACACCTAATCCTAAAGAACTAAAAGAACTTCTGGGTCAAGCATACTACTAGACCACAGAGAAATGCTAGAGGAGTAACCTCTAAATACAAGATACTGTTATGATTTAGAGTAATAGAGAAGAAGAGCTTCAGAAACAAACTTTGGGATTAAGCACACTGATGTTGTTACAACTCTGAAGATCAGAGACTACACCTAGATGATGATACTGAAGAGGAGGAACACTGAAAAGAGGAAACTTCTAAAGGGAGGCTCTGAAGTGGAGCAACCGAGGAGTTATCGGTGATGACGATGAGGAGGACACATAAGAGACTCTTGCTCGGGACTTCCTGAATCTCTGCCTTCTATCTTGAAGGGTCTGATCTTCTGAGAAGAGCTTTCCTGAAGCCTAATGCCTATAGCTACAAAGTGATCAAGTCTGGAGAACTTGACTACTCTGAGCCGGCCTTTATATACTATACTAGATGGTGCACAGACCATGTACATCTGTGGCTACCCTAAAGTAGTACAGTAAGCCGACCAATGGTGTAAGTAGTGCAGCCTCGTGTAGGCCGTGAAGAGAATGCATGTATCGGTAATGAATGATGTGGGGGAATGGAAGGTAAGGGGTCAGGACACAGCGAGGACGGGGATCTCCAGCCACAGATGAGATCAGATTGGAATCGGAGAAGATCCAGGGAAGATGCCTTGTGGTCACTAACCTTATGAGTACTTGTATAAGATATGCTTAGTCCTAAGCTAGGGTTTAGCCTGATTAGAGATGGGATTCCCACGATCACGTGAGAGTGAAAGTGGTCGTTGCATTGGTTTGCAACAGATGTGGCTCAACCTATGGATAAGAATATATCTCTGGGGGCTTCTAAAGAAGTCCAGATATTTCTGAAAGGTCAAGAAGAGCTTTTCTTGGATTGAACAGGACTTGGCTTTATCTTATGTGGTATGTCCTTGTAGCAACTTGTTATGCACCCAACTGGAGTACCTTCCAATACTAACCAAACACCAGTGTATGGACAGGGATAACAACAATGATGAGTGGGCTTTTAAGACTAGAGCCTCTAACTAGGCAAAGGGGAGGATTGAGCCTTGACCCATATAGGGCACAAGTTACTTTGAAAGAAGACTAGGCTTGTGGCACTAGTAACAGAAGTGGTTAAGACTGGGTTGCCCCAAGTCTCTCCCTACCCCTTATATATTATGAGGCAATATGCATAGACCATGTACAGGAAAGGTAACTACCACTACTTGACCAATGGCAGTAAGTATGCACTAACCTATAGATAAGTAAGCATGGAGTAAAGAGTAGGAATGAGGCAGTGGCCTTACAGATCATGACTAATAGAAGAGGAACCACAACCATGAGGATGTAGGAGAATAAAAGGAAAGTGTACTCATAAAGGCAGATATGAATATGGCCAGGCCACCATAAAGCTAAGAAGATCACCATCTAGATCTCTGCCATAGATCAATTCTAATCTAGATCTCATCTGAGATCTGCCATATCATGTGACCAATACTTATATGCAGGGAATACTCTGAATAGAATATAAACTCAAATCTAGGGTTATCCTTGTTTTGACATAGAAGTCTCATGATCATGTGTTAAGACCATCAGTGTGTGCTTGGAGTGTAACATAACTCAGTGTCCTGATTTACAGAGAGGTTGTAGATGTAAAGGAGAGCAGTCTCATGACTTAACATGAAGAACAGGTAAGACAAGAAACATCAAGCCCAGTTATAACAAAATCAAGCCCTTAGAATTTCCTTAAGAATTCCATTGAGGCTTGAAGGTACTCTGGAGTGAACCAGAGGGTCAAAGGGTCAAAGGGTAAGCTGGGGAGCTTAGTCAGAGTGAGGACAAGTCAAGACAGGGGACATTTTTGTCAATATTCAAACTAAGATACTATATATAGGAGTTACAGTATTTATAGTTTCAGAGTAGCAAAAAGTCTAAGTAAAAAAGGAAGATGAGACTGGAGTTGTCTTAGAAGTGAGAGTAGATGCCAAGATATCTAAGAGATGAATGGAGATATCAGGGAAGACAATATCCAATTATGTCAGACTAAACTGAAGAATGGCAGAAAGAGACAAGAGTTAAAATAGAATAAGAAAGAAACAAGAACAGAAGAAAGTGTGAAGTTGAAATGGAGTAGTTTGAAGAGGACAAAGTGAGAACTAAGTTGTACTAAGTGACTAAGAATGGAAATGAAGCTAAAGTCAGAATTAGAGTGAAAAAAAAAGGAGGGTAATAATACTAGGGCAGGAAAAACACAAATGCAACTGAAATGGGATGGAGTAGTAGCAGAAGGGCCAGAGTTGCATGAAGGAGAATCAGAGACTAGTATAGCTTACTGGCAAGCACTAAGTGTGGAAAATCAAGTAGAAGCTAGAGTAAAATTGGGTCCAGAATATGGAATATGATAGAACTCCTCAATGATCTCTAAAGCACAACTTAATTTAGTGGTAAGAAGCCACAAAGTTTCCTTATTAGTACCTTTATAATCTAACCACTTAACCAGATATAGTAGTTTGCAGTTTCTTTGTCTGTAATCTATCTTTGAATCAAGAATCTTGGAGATCTCAAACTCCAGTTCTTTATTGACCTTAACTTGTGATAGTGATGGCTGAATATGTTTAAAGATGGTATTGGGGACAGAGGGTTCTAATTGGAAGATATAAAAGATCAGATGTATGAACATCATATTCTCCAGGAGATAGAGCATGAAGGAGAGGAAACCTGCCTAAGCAATGATGGTATAAGGACCTAAGTTTATTTTGGCAAATTTCTTGGAGGATTATGTAGATCTGAAGTACTTAGCCTTAACAAAAACCTGGTCACCTACTTTGAAGTCTGATTTCAGAGATTATCAGGCATCAGGAGAAACTTGATACTTTTTTTGAGCAGCAGCTATCTCCTCACAAAGGAATTTATAAAGTAAGTCAAGGTCAATGACATACTCTTGAGCTTGAGCAGAGGTAAAATGGCATTCCAGGTGGACAGAGAGGTTTAGATGGTAGCCCTTATTAGCAAAGAAAGGGAAGACACCTGTAGTAGTAGCATTAGGCATGTTATTGTAAGCAAACTCCATGAGTGAAAGAAGCTCAGATCAATTGTCCTGCTAATAGTTGCAATAAATGTGTAAGTACTATTTTAGAGTCTGATTCATTTGCTCAGTCTGACCATTATACTCTGGGTAATACCCAGAGGTAAGGTAAAGGTGGATGTTGAGGGCTTGTCCCAAGAAATAAAAGAAATGGAATACAAACTTGAAACCACAATTGAGGTAATATGGGAGAGTACTCTGTGTTTGGAGAACACATGGAGTAGAAAGAGTTTAGCAAGCTTCAGAGAGGTCACCTTATTATTTGTAGGGATGAAAATGCACTGCTTCAATAAAAAATCTACAACAATAAGAATAGTAAAGTAACCAGAGGAAGAGGGAAGTGGCTCAATAAAATCCATTGAGATGGAATTCCATGGCTTCTCAGGGATAGAAAGCTGCTTTAGGAAACCATAGGATTTATGGCAGGATACCTTGGCATGGGCACAAGCTATACAAGAGGAGACATAGTCTTTGATAAAAGCTTGTATGCCAGGCCAGGCATAATCATGACAAATTAGCTCTAAGATCTGATTCTATCCAAAGTGGTCAGATAAGGGATGGTCATGCTTAAAGCAGAGGACTTGGAGATATAGATCAGAAACAGTTGGAACATAGATTCAATTGTCCAAGTGTAAAAAACCTTTTGAGTCAATAGATCAATGAAAATCAGGTGGCTAAAGGGCAGAGAGCTAAATAGAGGCAAGGAGATCAGAAGGAAGTGCCAAAAGGATATTATAATGAAGTGATTTGAAGTTAAAGAGGGTAGCAGACCAGAAAACCAGAGCAGCCAAGGAAAATACCAGGAGCAAGGCAGTAAACTGCTTTTGCATAAAGACAGGTTGAAGGTTATGTAAATTGACACAGGCATAGTCACTATTTTCCTCTTTGGGATAGACATTACATTATCTAGTCAAAGCATCAGGCTTAGCACTGAGATAGTCTGGATGGAAATGAATAAACATATTAAACTGGAAGAGGAATTCTGACCACTAGGTTTGCTGGTAAGTCAAAGCTTAGTTATAGCAAAATACTCAAGGTTCTTATGGTTAGTAACAATATCAACCAGAGTACCAGAACCTTCAAGGCAATGATGCCAGGTTTTAAACACTTCAAAGATGGCAAGAAGTTCCTTATGTTATGCTCCTAGCTAACACGACGGTCAGCACGTGACCGTGAGAGCTGCTGAACACGAGATGCGCTGGTCACATGATCAGTTGCACGTGATCGTGCGAATGAGTTGCCATATAAGGCATAACCCTAGGCTAAGGCTGAAACGGGATCTTCCCATTACTTGCTAATACTCCTGGTCCTTGATGAACGCTCCTGATCTCGATCTAATGACTGCTAGGGCTTTTATGCTAGTGGCCCTGAACTAGGCTGAGGGAAGGGATAAGACCACTACTCTTGTATAAACCAGCAGCCAGCAGTACTGAAGGGTTCAGACTGTATAACCGGCTAAGAGGTCAAGAGAGCAAGACTGAGGAAACCTCAGCTTGCACCCCCTGCCTTATATATTAGCAGGATCCATGCACGGACCATGTACAGGGAGTCTACCCTAAAGTATGCTATCTATGGTCACCAATAGCACAAGTAGCTCCTACCTCTAAATAGATATATGGGAATGCATAGAGCGGGAATAAGGAGTGAGGCAATGGCCTCATGGATCAGGAATGGAAGAGAAGAGGAACCACACCATGAGGATGTGGGAAAATGGAAAGGAAGCACAGATAGAGATCTTATGAATGAAGCATGGCTGCCTGAAGGCCGAGGAGATCCAAATCTGGATCTCTGCCACAGATACGATCCTAATCTAGATCATAGATCAGATGTCATCGGGTACAATCTGGATCTCATCTGAGATCTGCCACATCATGTGACCAATACCTTTGTGCCGGGGAATACTCTGATATAAGGACTAGCCTTAGCCTAGGATTAGCCTTTTATGGCAACTCATTCGCACGATCACGTGCAACTGATCACATGACCAGTGCATCTCGTGCTCCACAGTTCTCACGGTCACGTGCGACCGTCGTGTTAGGCTTGAGCCATAACAAAGGCTAGTCCTTTATATCAGTGACTTTCAGAGTATTTCCCTGACACCAGGTATTGGTCACGTGATGTGGCAGATCTCTAGATGAGATCCAGATCTCCCGATGATATCTGATCCTATGATCTAGATTAGGATTCAATCTGTGGCAGAGA
>JBBPJW010001013.1:0-16926 GCA_038088935.1 Pulveroboletus aff. viridisquamosus
AAGATCAGATGTCATCGGGTAAGATCTGGATCTCAATCTAGAGATCTGCCACATCACGTGACTGATACCTTGTGCTCGGGGAATACTCTGATATACTCTGAAGGACTTGACCATAGCCTAGGGTTATGCTCTGATGGGTAACTCGTTCGCACGATCACGTGCAACTGATCAGGTGACCAGTGCATCACATGCTATGAAGCTCTCACGGTCACGTGCTGACCGTCGTGTTCGATAGGATCGTAACACTACTATCTAAGGACACTAATAGCAGTAACTGCTTAGCTAATATATAAAGTAAAATTAAGGCATTGAGTGGGAATGAGAAGTGAGACAGTGGTCTCATGGATCAAGAAATTGCAATGGAAAAGAAGCCACACCATGAGGATGTGGAATAATGAAAGAAAAGCACATAGGATTAGATATATGAAAGAGATATGGCAGTAGCAAGGCCAAGGAGATCCATCTGAATCTTTGCCATAGATGCAGATCATAATCTAGATCCCAAGATCAGATATCATTGGGGACTGTACCTGGATCTCATCTAAGATCTGCCACATCATGTAACTGATATCTAATGCAAGGAAATTCTCTTATATAAAGAACTTAGTCTTAGTCTAGGGTTATTCTTATAAGATTACTTATTCACATGATCATGTGCTCTTGGTCACATGACTATGCAACCATTCACATCACATGCTCAACAGTTCCCACAGTTATGTGCTTGAGATCATTGTATTCACTAGCTGCATAACACAAACTAGATAGCATTACCAAATGGCCAATATCTCAGAAAGTCAAGGATATTTATTCCTTTCTTGGCTTTGCTAACTTCTACAGATGATTTATCCCCAACTACTCCTCCATTACCCATTTTCTTCTTGACCTCACCAAAAAGACCACCTCTTGATCCTGGACCCATGTCTGCCAAAAATCCTTTAACTCTCTTAAAGTCCTCTTTTTCTTTCAACCCATCCTTCAACTTCCTGACCTCTCCTGCCCTTTTACCATTGCCACTGATGCCTTTGCTTATGCATCTGATAATATTCTCTTACAAATTGATTTGAATGGGAACTGGTATCTCTGTTCCTATCTCTTCCAGACCTTTTCTGCCACCAAGTGGAACTATAACATCTACAATCACAAACTCCTTGCAATCATCCATGCTCTCAAAACCTGGTGACAATATTTCCAGGGCTTCTCCCACACCATACAGGTTTTTACTAATTATAAAAACCTTACCTACTTTCATGCCCCCTGTTATAATTTCATTATTATTTTTTCATTTCTCTTTATTTTTACCCACTTTGTATTTTTACTTTGACCCTTCACATGTCACATCACATGACTGTGGTAAACCTTTACCATTTCACTCTTTCACATTTTCACTCTTTCATATCTTCACATCTTCACATTGCACATTCTAGAATGATTCAGACCATGATATCATTACCTGGCAGATACCATGAGGTACTGCTAAGATACTCACTCCTTTATTGCCATTGGTCAGCTTACTGTAGCTTAGGTTAGGGCAAACATTAGGGACATGGTCTGTGCACACTGCTATAGCATATATAAAGGGCTGGCACAAGCTGGAACAACCCAGTCTTGCATACTTGAGCTCTAGGGCTTTACACAAGGCACTTGACTCTTTCTATTACTTCCCTTTGCCTAGTTCTCAGTGGTCCTAGCACAAAACCACTGCTTGTCAGTGCTCACCAGCTTTAGTATTGAGACATAAGAATAGAATGGCAAGGAGCCATTTCACTCTCCAGACCCTCAATTGTTAGCAAGCCTGCTGGCTTCTTAACCTTGCCAACTTCAATATTCAGCTCCATTATATTGCTGGATCCTTTCTTGCCAGTCTGGACACCCTCTTCTGCCAACTGGACCTCTGCTCCACTGATTTTCCTGATAATACCTCAGTTACCACTCTTCCCAAATACCTTTTCTGTCACATTATTGACATGACACTCTTTACCCATATTCACAAACATGCAGAAATGGACCCCCTCTGCCTATTCCTTCTTTAAAATTGAAATAAACCCAGGGATAACCCTCTGTATTCTAAACTCTGCAAACACGTTACAGATTGGAAACTCTGTGACAACCTCCTTACATACCTTGATTATGTCTATATTCCTGCAGATAAAGCTTTTTACCAATTTATTCTTTGCTGCTGCCATGATTATCTTCTTGCTAGCCACCCTGCATATCTCAAGATCCTCAAACTCATCAAACAAGTGTTCTGGTGGCCTGGTATGGCCAACTACACCTGTCAATTTGTTAAAAAATGCACAACCTGTCAACAAAACAAAGTTAACACCCATTTCTCTGCCTCTGCTCTCTCTCCCATCAAATCCACTGCCACTTGCCCCTTTCAGATGGTCTCTTGTGACCTTATTACCAACCTTCCACTCTCTAATGGCTTTGACTCCCTGTTGGTTATAATTGACCATGGGCTTATAAAGGGGGTAATTCTCTGCCCCACCAAGAAAATCATAACCACTGAGAGTATTGCCATCCTCTTTTTCCACAAAGTATACCTATGACTTGATCTTTACAACAAGATTATATTAGACAGAAACCCCCAGTTTGCCTCAGCCTTTGCTAAGGAGCTTGGTAAACTTCCTAACTATAACCTCTCTCTCTTTACTGCATACTACCCCCAATCTAATGGGAAAACTGAATAAGTCAATTAGAAACTCAAAACCTATCTTCACATCTTTTGTTATACACTGGCATTACTTAGCTAGGGGCTATTTTTCATTTTTACCCTAAGCTAAGTTCTCTTTACTATTTACTATCTTTGACCGCTTTCTTTGATCTTATCTCATCTTATCTTATCTTATCTTACATCTTATCATGTCATGAGGTTGGGTCTAGCCTGATCTAGCCTTTGTACCTCATATAGCATAGCCTTTTACCTTATTATAGCCTAGACTTTCTCTGATGTTATGGCCTACCCCTCTGATATTATACCTTACCTTTGCCTTGTTTTTTTTTTTAAAATTACTTCCTATTTGCCATTGGTTCCTATTTAGTTTCCCTTTGCCCTATTTCCTTATTTAGCATTGTTCTCTGTATACCAGCTACCTCATGTATTCCTTATGGCCTGGTCCATGCACACTTTGTAGCAATATATAAAGGAGCAAGGGCATAGAATGGTTTCCCAGTCTAGAGCACTTGTTTACTTGTTTACCTTGTTTTCTAGTGCCTTTTCTTGTTACATGACTAGTAAACATGATGGTTCATAGCATGTGACCATGAAAACTGTTGAGCACATGATGCAAATGGTTGCATAATCATGTGACCAGGAGCACATAATTGTGCAAATGAGTATTCTTATAAGAATAATTCTAGGCTAAGGCTAAGTCATTATATCAGAGTATTTTCCTTGCACAAGATATCAGTCACATGATATGGCAGATCTCAGATGAGATCTAGATTTAGTCCCTAATGATATCTGATCTTACAATCTAGATTAGGATCTGCATTTGTGGCAGAGATCCAGATGGGATCTTCTTGATCTTATGATGGCCATGCCCCTTTCATATCTTAGAACCTGTGTGCTTTCATTCTCCCATACCCTGATGGTGTGGTTCCTCTTCCATTCCTATCCCTTGATCCATGAGGCCACTGCCTCACTCCTTATTCCCACCTCATGCATTATTCTTACCTTTATAATAGAGCCAGTAGTGCTATTGGTGTCCATAGATAGCATAGTTTAGGGTAGACTCCTTGTACTTGGTCTGTGTGCAAGCACTGGCAATATATAAGGCAGAGGGTGCAAGCTGAGGAAACCCAGACTTGCTCTCTTGACCTCTTAGCTGGTTATATAGGCTAGTTTTGACATTAGTGCTGCTAGCTTCTGGTTTATACAAGAGAAGTAGCCTCATCACTTTCTCTCTGCCTAGTTGGGGCCACTAGCATAAAAGCCCTATCAGCTTTCCAGGTTAGTTTAGGAGCATCCTTCAAGGTTGACATGAGTATTAAGGCTAGGATGGTAGTTGCCATTTCACCTCTAGACTGCCATTCTTTTGTTTCACCAGTATTGGATACCCACTAAGGTGATTTTCTCTTGCTATTGGTCTAGATTCATAACATCTTCTGCAGAGCCAACCCTTTCAGATGGGCAGAACAAATCTTCCATGCAGAATTCATCCACAATTTCTGCCCTCACTCTGTTATTAACCAATCTCCATTCTATCTCATGCTGAAATATGAAACTGTGCCCTTCTCTCAGTAATCTCCAAGACTCTTATGCCTGCAGTTGCTAATAGATTAAAAAATCTAACGGCCACTAGAGATAAGGCCCTTGTGGTCCATAACATTACCTGCCAAACTATGACATCTCACATTCATTCAAAGTCTACCCCTTTCTCCAAAGAATCTAAGGTCTGGCTCAAAGCCAGAAATCTCAAATGTTTTATAGTCAACCTCAAATTTGTGCCCAAACATGAAGATCCCTTCATTATCTCAGAGGTACTATCTCCTATTATTACTGACTCTGTCTCCCTGCTTCCTGGAAGATCCATCCAGTCTTCCATGTCTTGTTGCTATTATTCTATTATAAAAATGACACCTACAGAAAAAACTCCCCATCTCAACCCCTGGACCTTGTAGAAGATCAAGAAGAATATAGTTGAGCAGATATTAAAACATTGCAGCTTACCTTCCTCTTATTCCTTTCTAATCTGATAAAAGGGTTACTTAGCTAAAGAAAACTTGTGGGAACCTGAGTCCAATCTCTGCAATGCCTCCAAACTCATTGAGGCATATAAATATCATTACTTCCTTGTTTTCCCATCTCAAACCCCCCCACATCCTCACAAATCTCCTCAGAAACCACACTTCAAGAAACCCAAGCCCTAATTATGTCCTACAACTTCACCTACTGCTCCTACTCTACCCCTGACTTTACCACTGACCTTATCCCAGCCACTGCTTCCATTACCATGTACACCAATGAAACTGCCCATCAGCCCTTTCCCATCTGTGCCCATATTAACTTAGATTACATTATAGAGTTTTCTGCTAATCTCTCCCCCCATTTCTTCTCTCTGAGCCTCTCTTATTGAATCTCTCCACTCTAGTGACCTTGTAACCTTCCCTTCATCTAGTACCTCAGACCCTGAATTCACTACCATTACCAATACCCAGTCCAGCCCTCTCCCTATTTTCCCTCTCACCCTATATTGCCATGCCCTATTCCTTATTATTAATTCCTTTACCATTATCCTCACCAAACCACTAGCCATCATAGCTGTCAACTTACCCATCAATGCCCATGCCCTTTGCCCTAAAGACTGCTTCCTAGACTACTCCATCCTGGCATGATTATTTATCTTTGATTTGTACCTCTTGTTATCTATTGGATCCCACCTAGATATGAACTTCCTTCTGTGGGCCCTCTATACCCTTTATCATCAGGTGGAGTGCATCCATCTCACCTCCTCCCTCCTTTGATGCTTCATGGAATTCAATATCAAAAACATCTGCTTAGGGCTTGACACTATCCATCATCAAATCTTATTTATCCTGGATAATCTTGCCTATTAACTAGAATTTGGTGAATTTTTCACCAATATGTGAAATGGGTGACTACCTATCCTGCCTTGATACTTGATACTTTCTAAGGGATGCTCCTATCCTATGCCTTGAGAACTGATGAGGCTTTTGTGCTAGTGGCCCCTAACTAGGCTGTCCTTGGTGAACTAAGGGCTCCTGGTATAAACCCTGTGGGCCATTGCCTCAAGAGCACTTAAAGGGGACCCTCCCCTTGGGGGTCAAGCAATGAGATCAAGAGTATAAGCTTAAGCCTAGGATCCAAGAGGGCAAAACTGGTTTCCCAGCTTTGTACTCCCAGCCTTTTATATTGCAAGGGTCCAGGCATGGACCATCTACTAGAAGCCTACCCTAATATATGCTATCTATGGTCACCAATAGCATAAGTAGCTCTGAGACCCTAAGTATAGATATAAGATGGGAATGCATGGATCATGTGATAGGAGTGAGGCAGAGGCCTTACAGATAAGGAATAGTGGAAGAGGAAGCCACACCATGAGGATGTGGGAGAATAAAAGGGAAGCACTGGCTCACAGATATGAATATGGCATGGCCACCATAAGGCCAAGGAGATTCCATCTGGATCTCTGCCACAGATCTGATGATTTTAATCCCATCTGAGATCTGCCACATTAGTGATCTGATCTCTGTGCATGGGAACTCTGAGAATAGACTTAGACCTTAGCCTAGGGTTTGCCTTATAAGGCTACTTGTTCACACAATCACATGCTCCTGGCACATGACCAGTCACATCACATGCTCTACAGTTCCCATGGTCATATGCTGACCATCATGTTAGGTTGGTACTGTAACAATATGGATCAGTTTGAACATGAATCATTAGTGGCTTACCACCATGTATCCCCCACTATCTCCTTCTCCTGACCTGCATCCTCCTTCCCTCTCTTACTTAAGGAGCTAGCCACTATTATTCACATAGAATATTGGTGAACTGGCCACCATGGCTATGCCCAACTTTCTTCCTCTCATTCCTAGCATACCAAGGGCTGCTTTCAATGCCACACTCTTGGCGATTAGCATATTAACTGCACTGTCTACCAATGTCCCACCTGTCTATAATGGCAACCTGGCCATAACCAGGCTAATTGCCCTCTTTGCTACTCTTTACCTAGACAGTCCACCTCCTCTTCCTCCCACAGTACCTCTTTCTCTTTACAAGGCTCCTTCTCCTCTTGGTAACCTTTTCACAGCTCCTCTCATGGCTCCTCTTATTTCTGGCATTCATGTGGCTCCTACCACCCCACTCTCCTGTCTCTTATACCCCCTCTACCTTTATATTATACTGATGGTGATGATAACATCAATGAAGTTGGCTGGGGCAATATTACAGGCTCCTTCACTCCTTCTTTCTAGTCTCTACAGGTATTTACCTGGGTCATTGAACATACTAGGGGGATAATGTTATGATTGGTCCATTATTTTTCTTTCTTCCATCATAGTTTCAGACTTCATGTGTCTTTGATCCATTCCTTGTTACATACTGGAACATTCAGACTTCTTCTGTTCCAGAATTTCTCCTCTATCAGTGAATATTACTCATTATCCACTTCCATTATATTCCATCTGTTTCCATACAGATCACTTAGTCACCTTAGTCACCTACACTGACTCATTTAACTGAGTCTGAACACTATCCACAGTAGTATAAGTAGCATACTTTACCATCCATGTTCCTTATGCTACTTCTGCCTTATTCCACCTTGTTTCCCTCTGAACACTGTCAGAACCTCTCAGCTGCTTGTAACCTTTATTGGCAAGCATCTCTTCATCCTTGACTAGTTCCAGTGTCCTAGTCTTATTCCAAACCTTCACTATGGGATCATGGTGCCATCCCACATTTGCACCATCACTCTAATCCTTAGGCTGCCCATAAGATCTATGTTAGTCTCTATTCAGGCCTAGTATAATACTTTAGACTGGAGAATCCAGTCTATAGCCTTGCTCTTATATATTGCTAACCATAAGGCCTCCATAAGACAGCTAACATAAGACTACATTGGGGGTAAGGTCATAAGGGAAAAGGATGCCATAACAAATAGATAACAAAGATAGGGGCTAAATCAGTGATAATAAGGTAAGTTTGTAACAGCAGGGGGATGGTTATGACAATGACAGAGAATGGATTGACAAAGGGCTTTATTAGCAGAGATATAAACATGGTCTTGATAGGTAAGGAAGTTATTGCAGAGGTTGAAATACATAGAATCATTCCATTTATAAAGAAGAGATAGATAGAGGGGGTTGATTTCTGTGTGCTTGTGGATATGAGTGGAGAGTATCATGTTGATTACATAACAAAAGACATATTCAGGAAGGGCAGTGATAAAGGAGTTGTTAGTGGAGCCAAGAGATCTGGGCAATGAAAGAGGGCATTGGGACCAGCAAGGGAGAATCCAGCAACATAATGAAGCTGAATGTTAAAGTTGGCAAGGTTAAGAAGCCAGCAGGCTTGTCAATGGTTGAGGGTCTGGGGGGCACAGAAGTAGGTGAGGTTCTTGTGGTCTATGAAGACTCAAATGGTGTGGGTAAATTCTTGAAAATTTTGGCACCAGGCTTTAAGGACACAGATAATCACAAGGAGTTTATAGTCATAGATGTTATAGTTTCACTTAGCAGCAGAAAATGTCTGGAAGAGATAGAAACATGAGTGCCAGTCCCCATTCAAATTTATTTGAAGGAGAATGCCATCTAACATATAGGCAGAGGCATCAGTGGCAATGGCAAAGAGATGAAAGAGGTCTGGGAGTTAAAGGACAGGTTAGAAGAGGAAGAGGGAGTTAAGGGAGTTGAATGATTCCTGGCAGGCTGGAGTTCAGGACCAAGAAGCCATCTTCTTGATGAGATCAAGAAGAGGGCAGGCAATAAAAAAGTAGTTGGGGATAAATCACTAATAAAAGTTAGTAAAATCCAGAAGAAACAGATGTCCTTGACTTTCTGGGGAATAGGCCATTTGATAATATCATTAAGCTTGATAAGGTCCATGGTGAGTTTACCAGGGCAAACCACCATGCCTAGGTATTCAACCTTTAAAGAGGTGAAGATGCATTTCTCCAGTTTCAAGTGGTGATTGAGGTCTGCCATGTGTTGAAGCATGTGGGAAGTGTGGGTTCTATGGGTATCAGTGTTGGAGGAGGAGATAAAAAGGTTATCTATGTAGATGACAAGCCATTTTTCTGTGATCATATTGTGGAAGAAGTTGTTCATGAAGCACTGGAATATGGCTGGTAAGTTATTTAATCCAAAAAACATTCCCATGGGTTCAAAAAGGCCTTTGTAAGTAATAAAGGCCACTTTCCATTGATATCTGTCTTTAATGTGGACATTGTTATATTCCCATTGAATATTGAACTTGTAAAGATTATGGCTTTATGCAGTGTGTTGATAAGGTCAGAAATAAGGGGAAAGGGGTAGGCATTCTAAATGGTGTGTTGATTGAGATATCTGTAGTCTTGGCACAGGTGAAGTTTGCCATCCTTTTTCTTGACAATGAAAAAGGAAAAGGCCTGAAGGGAGTTTGAGGGGCAGATCTTTCCAGTACAATAATTTTCTTCAATGAAGTTCTCTGTGGCTTGTTTTTCAGGGGGGGACAGAGGATAGACCTTGCCAATCTTCAGCATGAAAGTCTCTTTGAGGTTGATCTCATGATCATAGAGTCTAGAGGGCAGGAGTTTATCAAGGGTTTTTGAAGTATCAGAAAAGATCACAGTAAATTGTTGGTACTTAGAGAATAAAGTGGTCTTGGGTTTGGATTTTTCAGCCTTGATGGCAAGCTCCATGAAGGTAGTAAGTTTTGCTACAGTAATAGAGGAAAGAAATGCAAAACAAGAGTTAAGAACATGGAAGAAGTGCCATTTATAGAGGTTGTCATTAATGGATTAATTTAATGACTTGCAATCTAGGTAACAGATGACATGTTTGTTGTCAGAAAGAATAACTTCCCTGATCAAGTGTTGTATAAGGGAAGGTTAAGTGACTTTGGAGCAGTAAAGCTTCTTTGAGTGATTGAAAGTGGAGGGGATGGTAAGCTAGTTTGCCATCCAATCACTGCTAGGGTTTATAGCTTGAAGTTATGGGAGTTCAAGGATAAGGGTTTCTCTACCACATGCCATAATATGGCACAACACTGAGTGGGTTATCCCTTCTAGCCAAAGAAGTATGGTGCAAGTGTGAGTAATGTAACCTCTCTTGTTTAGAGAGGAGTTGACATTGCAGATATTAAGAGGGGTAGGAAGTTGAATAGTATGGAACCTGTGGTGGGAAACAAACTCCCAGTTGATGCAATTGATTTGTACTCCACTATTAACAAGAGCAGAAGCATCTATGACTAGTCTTGGACATGTGGAGGGGAAAACTTGTTTTTTTTTTGTTTTTTTTTTTGTTTTTTTTTTTCTCTATTTTCACTCATTTTATACTTTTCACTTTGACTCTTCACATGTCACATTACATGACCATGATAATTCTTACCATTTTACTTATTTCACATTTTCACTCTTTCATATCTTTACATATTACAATCTAGACTATTCTAGACCATAATGTTATAGCTTTGCAATTATCATGAGGTACTGCTAAGGTACTCACCTCTTTACACCATTGGCTAGCTTACTATAGCATAGTTTAGAGCAGACCTTAGGAACATAGTCTGTGCACATTTCTATAGCATATATAAAGGGCTAGCTTAAGCTGAATTTCTCTAGTCTTGTGCACTTATGCTCTTAGCTTTATACAAGTCCTTGACTTCTCTATTCTCTTGCCTAGTTCTTATTAGCTCTAGTTCAAAGACAGTGCTTGTGGCAGGTTCTTCCCACCCTGGCCTTGATACTTGTGACATCTGGTGGATGCCCTATCCTTCCTAGAGAGCTGGTGAGGCTTTTCTACTAGTGACCCCTAACTAGGCTGGTTAGCAATTGTAAGATCCTAGGCTCTTGCTATGAACCAGGGGTGTCACCTCAAGAGAGCTCAAAGGGGATCCCCCCCTTGGGGATCAAGCTAAGAAATCAAGAGTATAAGCTCTAGCTCTAAGGTACAAGAGAGTAAGTCTGGGTTTCCCCAGGCTCACACTCCCTGCCTTATATATTGCAGAGGTCCATGCACAGACCATGTACAGGGTGCCTACTCTAATCTATGCTATCTATGATCACCAATAGCATAAGTAGCTCCTGGCCCTAAGTATAGATATATGAAGAACATGCATGGGGTGTAAGGAAGGAGTGAGGCAGTGGCCTTGCAGATGAGGAATGGAGAGGAGACTGCACATCATGAGAATGTGGGAGAATAGAAGGAAAGTGCAAGAGCTCACAGATATGAATAAGGTATGGCTGCCATAAGGCTGAGGAGATTCCATCTGGATCTCTGCCACAGATCTAGGATCTTGATCTCATCTGAGATCTGCTACATCAGTAATCCAATACCTATGCATGGGAATACTCTGAGATAGGACTTAGACCTTAGCCTAGGGTTAACCTTATTAGACTACTTGTTCACATGATCATGTGCTCCTGACACATGACCAGTCACATCACATGCTCCACAGTTCTCATGTTACGACTCTGGAATCCAGAGGCTACACCTAGCTGATGATAAAGGAGGAGGAACACTGGAGAAAACCTAAGTGGTGGCTTAGACGAGGAGCAACTGAGGATGACTCTGAAAGATGTAAGACGAAGAGGACTTGGATGAGACATGTGCTCGAGCTTCCTAGAACTAGCCTCTCTTGAAGGGCCTGAATTCCTGAAAAGAGCTTTCTCTAAAGCCTAAAACTGCCTAAGCTGTCAAGTGATAAAGTCTGAGGACTTTAGCACTCTGAGCCAGCCTTTATATACTACTCTAGGAGGCACACAGACCATGTACATCTGTGTCTACCCTGAAGTGGTACAGTAAGCTAGCCAGTAGCATATAAGGCTTACTCGTGTAGGCCGTATGGTAAATGCATGGGGTGGGGATCAAGGATGAGGCAATGGCCTCGCGGATAAGGGTAAGTAATGGAAGAGAGTAGGCATGGACACAATGAGGATGGGGATCTCTGCCACAGATGAGATCCATCTCTAGATCCATCAGATCCAATGAGACAGATGAGATCTGTGATCGGAGAGATTAGGGGAAGATCCAGGGAAGATCCCTAGATGTGCCTCATGGCCACTAACCTTAGAGGTACTCATATAGTATATGCCAAGTTCTAAGTTAGGGTTTAGCCTGATAAGGGATAGGATTCCCATGATCACGTGAGAATGAAAGTGGTTGTTGCATGGTTTGCAACATCTCACAGTCATGTGAGACCATCATGTTAGGTTGGAACCATAATAGTGCTTGTTTTAGTTTGTGTCCATCAGTTAGTCCTTGAGTCTTAAGAAAAGAATAGCAAGGAGCCATTTTATATACTGAAATTCTCATTGATTTTCTAAAGGAGAATACAAGTACAGACATGCAAATAAAAGAGGGAGTACCTTGTGTAGGAAAGGTACTCTGATCTAAAAACCCAATCTAACTCTTTTCACTTCAGATTCTTCATCACTAACCTCTTCAATCTTCACTATCTCTTCTTTGGCAGTAATCTTCTTGACAAATTTCTTTGGGGTAGGGGTAGAGCTGGTAATGGGTGTAGAAATATGGCTATTGGAGCAGACAGCAGCATTATGTCTGGGTTTTCTGCAATGAAGGCAGAAATCAAGCTTGAAGCATCATTTTTATTCCTGGGGAGTAAGCTTGGTAAATTAAATGGAGATAATATCCATGGTGTTTGGATTTTTTTCAGCCTGAGAGGTAATGGAGGGAATACTAGGGATCCAGATGTGGGTTCTGAGGTTTTTGCAACAGAGCTCTGTGAGCTTGGTGTAGTTAAAGGTGCCTTGAAAGTGAATGGCTTTCATGTACCATTTTTCTATAGTGCCAGGAATGTTATGCACCACTCTAAGTGCAATCTGAATACTACACAAACCACTGGTGAGTGACAAGCAATGACAACAGCAAGAGGGCTTTTGGCTAGTGGCCCCAAACTAGGCTTGAGAGTCTTGAAAAGGAATAACCCAAGTTAATACCAAACTAGATGCTCAGGCCACAAGGGATAAGAAAAGACTCCAGATCTTGCCCACCCTGTATATATATTGCCAGGAGGCATAGCCTCATACACAGGATAAGTAATCTACTATCTATGTGACCAATAGCAGTATTCTCTCATACCTTCTTAAATAGGAAATGTAGCATAGGGCATATGAGTAAGAGTAAGGCAGTGGCCTTGTGGATCAAGGGTTATAAAAGAGATAGAATGAAAGGTACTCAGGGTTAATGGATATGAATATGGCCAGGCAACTATAAGGCTGAGAAGATCCATCTAGATCTCTGCCACAGATCAATCCTAATCTAGATCCATTAGATCAGATGTCATTGGTATCAATCTAGATCTCATCTGAGATCTGCCATATCACATGATCAATCCATGAGTGGGGAATACTCTGATATAATAAATCAAACCTAAGCCTAGGGTTTATCCTTGTAAGGCAGGCAAGTCCCATGGTCACATGAGTAAACCATTAGTGTTTGCTGAGTGCATAACAAGGAATCTTGTCAAGATTTTGTATTTGACAGAATAGCCAGAGGAGGACTCTGGCTTCATAGTAGACAATAAAGGCATTGTCATCCTTGATATTGGCAAGAACTGCGTAGTTTTGGAATTTCATGGTATATTCTATGAGAGAGGGAATTTACTCACCTTTCTTGTTTTAGTGCATTTGTGTGTTAGCAAGCCAGTGGACAGTGGAGGTAATGGTATCTTGTTTCTTAAATTAGGTGTTAAACACCTTGATATACATGCTAAAGGTTCCCATAGCAACCACCATATCTGTAATACTTTTCTTTCAGTATGTGGTTACTTAAGAGAGAGTGGAGCCTTTGATCATATAGAAGAGGGCAAATGTCATCTTTTTCTCAACTGAGTTATAGACTGCAGCATTGATAAAGAGATAGAACTGGACAAAGTCCAGCCAGGCTTCCACTTTGAAGTAGTTGCCATTAAAGTGTTCAGGAACACCAAGATAGAAATTAGTGGGCTTAGTGGGAGATGGGGTATTGGACATAATGGGGGCAGAAGAAGCTGCAGGGGGAATGTGGAAAGAAGGATATTATCTGGTGGGAGTAGGAAAAGGGAATATAAGTACCTAAGGAATCTGTAGGAAAAAAGAGAACTCATGTGCTAGGGCACAATCTTGTTCTTAATCTTTGGCAGAGGGCAAGAAAATATCTTAAGGATCTTCTTCCAGAGTGCTAAGGTGGTAACTAGGGGGTTTTTCTGTTCCAGAAGACTCTAAGGGGTCCTTTATGGATTAAGATCTAGGCTCTTTTCAGAGAATGTTGAGAAATAAGAGAATCTTGGATGAAATATTGGCAGAACTATAGTAATGGTAGCCACAAGTAGATATGCTACTTCTTTTATTATGCTAGGCCCAAGTAGGGACTAATATAAACCTTATTACTATGGATAGGCTATGGATAAGACTTGACAAGGATTAGCCTCAGGTACTAAATATGGTGCAAACATGAAATGGCACCATAGTCCCACAGTAAAGGTTGGGGATGAGGCTAGAATGCTGAGCTAGCCTAAGAATGAAGATGATGCTTGCCAATGCTAGTTGCAAGTGAGACTTCCTTAAAGGGTGGACTAAGGGTTCCAATAGGTCTGAAAAGATAAGGCAGAAAGAATAATATTAAGTAAGTAAAGGTAAAAATAGAAATAGCATAAGAAACATAGAGGAGAAAGTATGCTACTTATTCTACAAGGAATAAGGTTGAGACTCAGTTAAATAAGTCAGAATACATGACTAATGGTGACTAAATGATTTGTGTAAAAACAGATGGAATGTAATAGAAGCAGAATATGAGTAATATCTGCTGACATAAAGGAGGGTTCTGGAATGAAAGAAACCTGAAGGTTCCAGAACATAACAAGAAAGTGTCAAGGACACATGAAGTCAGAAGCTATAATAAGAAAAGAGAAAAAAAATGAATCAATTATAACAATGATATTATAACCCATGTGTGAAGTAAGAGCATTAGGGAAATCTATGGATCAGAAATCCTGGTTTTTCATGAGTTTTGCAACTTTAGAGGTATTACTAAAGCTTAGTGTTATACACTGGCACTATTTAGCTAGGGACTATTTTTTATTCTTACTCTAAGCTAAGTTTTCTTTACTATTTACTATCTTTGACCGCTTTCTTTGATCTTATCTTATCTCATCTTATATCTTATCATGCCATGAGGTTGGGTCTAGCCTTTGTATCTCATGTAGCATAGCCTTTTACCTCATTATAGCCTAGACTTTCTCTAATGTCATGGCCTAGTCCTCTAATTGTTGGTTATGGTACAATCTCCATACTTCACAGCTCTCCATTTTACCTTGACAGCTCTGCTGCCTCATTGTCCACTCAACATATTAGCATATGACAACTCCACTTTTACCTTTTATACTGCACTCCATTTTTACCTGCATCCTTAGTTATTTTTCTGTCCCAACTGAGGTATGCATGAAATCACTGTACACTACAGTACCATTCACCAACATGTACCTAGTTCTCAGTTCAATTAGATATTAACACAGTCATTTCTCTGTTTCAACTAAGTCCTCAGTTCAATTAGGTTATGAGCCCTGTGGCCTAACTTCAATTCACTGAAGCCCAATTTCATCTTTGTCCTAAGCCCACATGTCTGGTCAAACTACTGCCCCTGCAGTACCCACATCCTGGGATATGTCCACAGGTGCAAGCCATCTTTTCCCATAAAGTGAAGATAATTGCCTTGCAAATAAATCTGGCTACTTTATATGATCACACCACATGCTTACTGCTTTTAAGTATTGCAACCTGTCACTGCTTGTTAATGAAACCCTATCTGAACCATCTGATGCAGCATCTCACATTATCTGGCAAAAAATGAATTTAGCTGCAAAAGCCATAATCAGACAATGCATCAAAACTGAGTTGATAGTCAAAATAATCCATCTCCATGCTGCAAGTGATGCATGGAATCTACTTGCAGCAGAATTCAGCCAAGTAGGAACAGGCTCCATTATATACTGGTTTCATTATCTCACACACCATATGCCAAGTGGTGGAGATGTATTTGTGCACATCAATGAATATCAGGAGGCTATCTGGTATCTTGCCAACACAAACTTCATGATCCAAGAATGGCTTGCAGCCATTTTAACAAGACCACAACAACATTATCTAGTGTCATCTCAGAGATACTTAAAGAAAAGAGATAACAAATGTGCCCCATGACTACCACAATTACTGCAACTAGTGGAACTTTAGAAAATGTACTGGCAGTGCCAGAGCAAACTGCTCATGCTACTGGCATTAAGTTCTGCATAAATTGTCAGCATGCTGGATATGACAAAACCATGTGCTATGTAAAGGGAGGTGGTATGGAAGGAAAAGGACTGAAGAAAAAGCTTCATGAAAGAAAAAAGAAGAAAGCAGAAGTTACTCAAGAGAATGAAAGCAAAAATGAGGTATCTAACATTATACTAGAGAAATGCTTGATGGCAGATGAGGCAACCCATGCCCATACATCACCTGACATCCTTATATGATTAAATTCAACTCATTGTGACACCATGGACTCTGCACTTCATGCCCACATAGTAACATTAACCCCCATTATTGATTCTGGTGCATTAACTCATATATTTACAGATCGAAAGTCATTTATGTCATACTCCACACTGCCTGGAGGGAGTATCAGCAGCTTTGGAAATGGGCAGACCATCATCTTAGGATGTGGTGAGGCCCAATTTATTGCCAGCAGATCTTTTGGCAATATAACCTGACTTCATTTATATGATACCTGCCATGTTTTATTATCCTCAATGTCAATCATATCAGTATCATGGCTCAATAATGCAAATTGCTACACAATTTTTGGTGCAGGGTGTTGCATCTTATTTGAGCTGAACAATAAAGGACAATTAATATACAATATGCTTGCCAAGTCCAACAAAACCATCTTTACTGCAACCCACCATGCTAACAGGCTTTATTACCTTGATATGCCTAGACCTCACCCTGCCATTGCTTATCCAGCTGTTACTGTTATGGTGCAAGCCTAACACAATGGTTGCACGTGACTGTGGGAACCCTAGAGCATGTGATGCGCTGGTCATATGATCAGTTGCACGTGATCGTGTGAACGAGTATCCTTACAAGGCAAGCCCTAGGCTAGGATTACTAGTCCTTCTATGAGTATTCCCTGCACTAAAGGTTTAGGTCATGTGATGTGGCTGGATCTCAGATGAGATCTTAGATCAGCATCCGATGATATCTCTATGGAGATTAGGATCTGTATCTG
>JBBPJW010001014.1:0-16911 GCA_038088935.1 Pulveroboletus aff. viridisquamosus
ATCAACCTTTTAATTTAAGAAATTAAGAAATTAAGCTAATACAGAGTAATAATCTATTATCAGATTTTTATTAAAAGATCTGATATTCAGATAATTTGCAACATTTTTGATAATAATATACTGCTATTGAATATACATAATAATAATAATTACTCACTAACACTGGAAAGATGATTATAGTGGCAAGTAAGCTTGCTATTGTTATAGTACCAACCTAACATGATGGTCTCATGTGACCGTGAGAACTATGGAGCATATGATGCGACTGGTCATGTGCCAGGAGCACATAATTGTGTAAACGAGTAGTCTTACAAGGCAAACCCTAGGCTAAGGCTAAGTCCTATTTCAGAGTATTCCCTGGCATAAGATATTGGTCACATGATGTGGCAGATCTCAGATGAGATCTAGATCCCTCCGATGATATCTGATCTGTGGCAGAGATCCAGATGGGATCTCCTAGGCCTTATGGTGGCCATGTCTATTTTATTGATCTATACCAGTGCCCTTTCATTCCACCCACATTCTCATGGTGTGGCTTCTCTTCCATTCCTTTCCCTTGATTCATGAGGCCACTGCCTCACTCCTCATTGCTGCCCCATGTCCTCTCTCATCTATCTATTTAGAGGTAGGAGCTACTTTAGCTATTGGTAACCATAGATAGCACACTTTAGGGTAGACCTCCTGTACATGGTCTGTGCACAGACCTTGACAATATATAAGGCAGGGGGTGCAAGCTGGGGAAACCCAGTCTTGCTCTCCTTGACCTCTAGGCTAGATCCACAGTAGTAATCTTAGGTCTTGATCCAAGAAGGATCTCACCTCTGCTCTCATTTACTGTCTGGCTTTGGGTTTACACAAGGGCCCAGGTCTTATTCATTCTCTCTTGCCTAGTTCTGGGCCACTAGCATAAAAGCCCAAGCAGTTATCAAGGACAGATTAGGAGCATCCACCAAGGTTGACTTGAGTATCAAGGCAGGATGGGTAGTCACCTGTTTCAGCTATAGCTTAATATGTGGTGTATAGTAGAAATATGTAGTAAAGATAAAAGATGCTGGAAAAGTCTTTAATGACTTTGAGAGGAGCTTTAATCCTATTGCCAAAAACAGTTAAAAATCACATTGCTAGAATATTTAGTAAAGAAGCTTGAATTATACACTCTGAAATGGCAATAAATCATAATATCAAACCTATCTGATAGAAAAGCTTAAATTTTATACTTAAATATGGCAATAAAATTGAATTGCTGAAATAGCCGAAATAAATAATGGTACATGAGCCTATGCAAGAAAAGCAGATAAAGCATTAGAAAATGAGAAACAAAACCCCTAAAAAAATATTTTCTCTTACATTTTAAGATAATTTTATATATATTATCTCTATGCTTTTCTTATATAACTCTGTATTTATTCTAATCTCACTTTCTTCTTGTTCTTTCTTATTATTCTTTAGTTTTATTCTAACATAACTTTGTTAGTGTTATAACTGATATCTCCATTTATATCTAGGATGCATTGACATCTGCCTTTACTTTTAAAACAATATCTGTCTTTAGATAATCCACTTCTTTGAGATATAAGTACTATAGTTCTATATGTTGTACCTTAGTTTGAATATCAATATAATCCAGTAATCTCTTTCCTTATTCTAATCCTCTAACTTTTTTTCCCCCTCTTTAACTCCTTTGAAATTCAGGGCACTTGATCTATTGCAAGGGCATATTATATAAGGTGATACCAAGCCCCACTTGATCACTACTTCAGAGTTATCCAGAGTAGATCTGAAAAGCAGCTCTAGTTTAACAGATGCAAAGAGTTAACAATAACAAATCAAATGAACTTAGTTAAAAGAAGAGTAAATAACAAGAGCAGGGAGTATTTTTGTCAATATTTCAAGTAAGGTATCATAGACAAAAGTGGCTTTTTAAGTACTATAAGAGTATAAATTGTTATGGATCTAGACCAATAGCAAGAGGAAACCACCTTGGGGGGTGCCCAATACTGGGGGGACAAAAGAATGGCAGCCTAGAGGAGGCACTAGGAAACAAGGTAAACAAGTAAACAAGTGCTCTAGACTGGGAAACCAGTCTATGCTCTTGTTCCTTTATATATTGCTACAAGATGTGCATGGACCAGGCCATGAGGAATACATGAGGTAGCTGATGTACAGATAACAATGCTAAATAAGGAAATAGGGCAAAGGGAAACTAAATAGGAACTAATGGCAAATAGGGAGTAATTAGTAAAAGAAAGCAAGGCAAAGGTAAGGTATAACAGCAGAGGGCTAGGTCATGACTGAAACAGCGAGCAGCCATCCTGATCTTGAGTCTTGTGCTGTTCAGTGGATGCCTTTCCTAAAGAGCTATGATTTGAACTAGACCACAGAGAACTAGGCAAAAGGAATAAAAGAAAGAGTCAAGTGCCTTGTATAAAGCCCTAGAGCTCAAGTGTGCAAGACTGGGAGATCCCAGCTTGCACCAGCCCTTTATATATGATACAGAAATGTGCATAGACCATGTAATTAGCCTGGCCCTAACTATAGCTACAGTAAGCAGACCAATGGCAATAAAGGAGTAAGTACCTTAGCAGTTCCTCATGGTAACTGCCAGGTAATTGTGTTATGGTCTGGAAAGTTCTAGAACTATGAAGAGTAAAGAGTGTGAAGGTGTGAAAATGTGAAAATGTGAAAGGTAAAAGTGTCCCATGGTCACATGATGTGAAAAGTGAAAAATAATTATAACACTACCCCATCTTTAGGTCTTGGATTCCAGATGAGATAGAGGCAATGCTGCCCAAGAGGTGAAGTTTTTATAAGGCATAAATAAATTGCGGAAGTTGGACAGTGTGAGACTGCGGAGCTTTCAAGGTGCCAAAGAATTCTTTATGTGGAATACCTCAATGGCTTGAGGTGCATGCTTCAAATGTTCCTCTGGCTCCCAAGTGTGGTCAGAAATGTCATATCCTTTCCAATCCACCAGATACTCAAGTTTACCCTTTTGTAGATGAGAATCCACTATTTCATGAACTTCCCATTCTTCATGACCTTCCTCTGTGATTTCCACAGGATCTGGTCAAAGAACTGGTTGACTGGGAAGGGGGTCTTAATAGGGTTTTACTTGAAAGACATTGACCACTGGATGGATCTGGACAAAAGTGGGTAACTTGAGGCATATCACATTTGGTAGCACATCAAGTATCCTGTAGGGACCTATCCATCTCTGAGTGAGCTTTTTGGATGGATAGGGTAGGGTTAAGTGCTTAGTGGATAACCACACTTCTTGTCCTTTTTGGTACAATGGAGACTCTGAACATTTTTTCTCTAATTGTTTCTTTATTCACTCTTGAGCTTCTTTTAAAGCACTTTGAGTTTCCTCATGCAAGTGTGCTAACTCTTGAGTGAATGAATTGAAGGGGGAAGGAGCTTCAAAACCAAGACAAGGAACATATCATTTGGTAATGGCGAAGGGCAAGGTTTTTATAGTGGAAGAGTAGGCATTGTTATGCAAAAACTCCACAATCTTTATCCAATTTGCCCATTGATCCTGTTGTTTGGCTATAAAGAGCCGTAGGTATTGCTCAAGCTCCCAATTGATTCATTCAGTTTGTTTATCGGTTTGGGGATGAAAGGCAGTGGACAATTTCTGGGATATGCCAAGGGAGTGGCACAACTCTTGGGTAAAAGCAGAGGCAAATTGAGGGCCTCGATCTGAAACAATGGAAGAAGGGAGCCTGTGTTGACACCATATGTGGTCTCGGAACATCTGGGCTAAATGAAGAGAGGAGGTTTTAGAAGAAGAACAAGGAATGAAGACCACCTCTTTTGAAAACCTATCTACTATAACCAGTATAGCACTATATCTGGAGAACAATGGAAGTCCTGTAATAAAGTCTGTGGAAATGTCTTTCCATGGAGAAGAAGGGATGGGTAAAGGTAATAGTTTTCCTGCTGGTGCTTTTTGCGAACCCTTCATAAGAGAGCACACTTGGCAGGTTTGTAAATATTGATCTACATCTTTTGCTTGAATTGCATTTAGCTCCAGAGAGCAAATGGGAAAGAAAAGCCACTGGAAACCAATTGCCTTCAATCAAGTATGAGAGCACTGCCCCTGTGGCAATGTCCGATGCATCTGTTTCAACTCAAACAGGGCGGGAGGAATCTGAGTAAACCAGAAAAGGGGTGGTGGACATAATGGTCTTTAATTGCTCAAAGGCATGCTGTTGTTTGGGTGCCCATGAGAACGGGGAATTCTTGTGGGTAAGATTATTCAAAGATTGTGTGATTTCGCTGAAATTCTGAATGAAACATCTGTAATAGTTGGCCAAGCCTAAGAAAGCTTGAACTTGTTTGATTGTGTGAGGAATGGGCCAATCTTGAATGGCTTGAATCTTCTTTGGCTGTATCTCAACCCTGTCTTTAGACACTACCATTCCCAGATAATCTACCTTCTCTTGCATGAAATGGCATTTGGATGGCTTGAGAAAGAGATCATTTTTTTGAAGGCAATCTAGAACAAGACAGACTAAGTGAGCATGTTCCATGCAAGATTTGCCCCTAGAGAAGATAATGATATCATCAATGTAAATAAGAACAAATGGCCAGAGATCCTATTGACCATGTTTTGAAATGTCCCCAGGCTGTTGCACATGCCAAAATACATGACTGTAGGTTTGAAAGTGCTGATGGGAGTGGTGAAGGCACCTTTCCATTTGTCTCCCTCTTTCATTCGGATATTGTTGTACCCCCATCAAAGATCCAGAGTAGTAAAGAGATCTTCTCCTTTTAGACAATCGATGAGAGTGGAAATAAGGGGAAGGAGATATGCATTCTTCACAGTCCAACTGTTAAGATAGCAATAGTCGATGACCATCCTTTTTCTGCCATCCTTCTTCCCAATGAAGAACACTGGAGAAGTTTGAGGTGATTTGGAAGGGCGAATATATCCTTTTGCCAATTCCTTTGATATGAATTCCTGTACTTCTGTTATCTCGGTATCTGAAAGGGGAATAATGTGTCCTTTCTTGGGAATAAAGTTCTCTTTTAATTCTACTGTATGATCCCAAGGTTTCCTTAGTGGCATTCACTCTAATTGTTTCTGAGAGAAAATATCAAGATGCTCCCAGAAGTCCTTTGGCACTTGTTCTTGCAATGTTTGTTCTTCTGCATTAAGTGCCCTTGCTTCAATTTTATCAGTTTCAAAGCTAACTGTCTTGTTTCACCAGTCGATTTGTGGATTATGGCATTTAAGCCAGTCATATCCTAGGGTGAGAACAGAACCTCCTAAGTTGGTGACAAATGCTTGGATGGCTTCTTCATGCACTTTATCATCTTTGTTGGCCAAGCTTATATGGAGGAGGACTCTCATGGAAACTTCTCCAATGTTTCCTCTGGACCCATCCACATTGATGACTTGGATATTCTTGGATAGGGGTAATTCTTCTATTCCATATTTTCTGATAAATTTCTTGTCCACAAAGGTTGTGGATGCCCCTGAGTCTATTAACACAAAATTGTGTCCCATACTTCTCCATTCTTTTCTCTTCCAGAGAGGTTGTTGTACTAAACCTTTGATTTGCGCTTCAATAGTGAATTCATCCTTGGCATATGTTTTTAGTGTTTCTTTTTCAAGGGTTTTATAATCTATAGAATAAGTACTAGCTCTTGAAAAAGTTTGAGTAACTTTTTTTTCTTTTTTGTATGAGAAATTAAGTGCCACTTTTATACCTGTGGCTGAGCTCTTTTGAAATCCCTCAGAGGTAAGACTAGAAAATTTATTAAAGTCCACTTTACAAGAACTGTCTAAGTTTTTGCAAGTATCAATGGGTGAAGATAAAACAGAAGAAGAAAAAGAAGAAAAAGAAGAAGATGTTGCAAATCATGCAATGACCACTTTCACTCTCATGTGATTGTGGGAATCCCAACCCTTATCAGGCTAAACCCTAGCTTAGGACTTGGTATACTATACAAGTTCCCTTAAAGTTAGTGGCCACGAGGTACATCTAGGGATCTTCCCTGGATCTCCCCTGGATCTTCCCGATCTCGGATCTAGTCATCTCATCGGATCTGACGGATCTGCCAAGATGATCTCATCTGTGGATTGAGATCCCCGTCCTCATTGTGTCCACAACCCTTCTCTTTCATTCCTCCACCTCCATTCATATCCGATCCATGCATTCTCCTTATGGCCTACACGAGATTGCCCCTTTATGCTATTGGCTAGCTTACTGTACGTCTTTAGGGTAGGTACAGATGTACATGGTCCGTGCACTCCTTAGAGTAGTATATAAAGGCCGGCTAAGAGTGCTAAAGTCCTCAGACTTTATCACTTGTAGCATTGGCACATTTGGCTTACTAGGTTAAGCTCTTCTCAGAAGATCAGGCCCTTCAAGGAAAGGCAGTTCTAAGGAAGTCCTGAGCTCGAGTCTCTTACGTGTCCTCCTCGTCGTCATCACTCCACAGTTCCTCCTCGGTTGCTCCACTCAGAGCCTCTTGGGGTTTTCATCCATTCAGTGTTCCTCCTCCTCAATCATCATCTAGGTGTAGTCTCTGATCTTCAGAGTCATAACAGAAGAAGGACCTTGATCACCTTGATCAATCAAGACCCTGTTTGAAAACCCTGTTTTGCCTCATTGACAAACTTGTCCCTAAAATATGCTTCAGCTTCTTCTACTGAAGACCAGGGCTGCTCCTGGATTTCTTGGATATAAGCTGATTGATTTTCTTTGCAGGCTTCTGCTTTGAGCTCACATATGTCGATTGGCTCAGCTGTGTGCCAACTCTGTGTGTCTGGCTTGAGGGAGAAATCCCCATAGCAAATGATTCTAGATTGTTGCTGGGGGTTGAAATCTTTGGAAGGGGTGAAGGGGAGATTGATGTGATAGTCTTTTGCTAAGTGTCCTTTTCTGTAACACTTGAAGCATTCCTTCATAGATATAAAGGACTGTTGTCCTATCTCCATGGGGGATACTTCTCCATTGTAATTTGGGCAAATGCCCCTGCTTGTCCCTTCAACCTTGTCAGCAGCACTGCTGCTAGTCCTCTCCTTGACTTCCAATCCTGTTTCAATGCCCAGACCCTTATTTTTACTGCCCATAACCTCCATGTCCTTTGATTACCATCCCACTTCCCTGGGTCAGCAATCTTCTTTCCTCCCAACAACTCCTTTACCTTGTCCTCAAAATTTAAACCCTCTCCAGACATCTTGGATCATGATGGTTGTGGAGGAGAATCTGGGAATGGGACCCAAGAGGTTTGGTGGATTTGGGGATGGGGTTCTTCCTGAATATCATATGATGAACTCTGGTACTGGTAAGTTGGTCCTAGGAGGAGCAGGGACTGGGGAATAGGGAATCCTAGTTCTAGTACTTCCCCTTGGTTTGACTCACTGGTTTCCTCATTGAACCTTTCTTGTTCTCTTGAGGCGGACAGCTTGCTTCTTTAGATGATATAGGATTGGCTCTCCACAAACCTTCCTAAGGCATCTGCTAGGGGTCTTAAGTGTATTGGATGACCTAAGAGACCTAAGTTGTTCTGAAGTTGCTTGTTACGACTCTGGATTTCCAGAGGCTACACCTAGACCTGAAAGAAAGAGGAGGAATGCAAAAGAGGAAAACTCTTGAGAAGGCTCTGTAGAGAAGCAACCGAGGAGGGAATGATGACAAGGAGGACTCGAAAGAGACTTGTGCCCAAGTGACTATGGGGCCTGACCTATAAGGGACTGGAGATCCAAAGAAGTGCAACTGATGCAAAATACTAAGTAATAAGCCTAAGGCTTAGCACCTAATATTTGCCTCTTATATATCACCTAGGGAGGCACACAGACCATGTAACTATGGCCTACCCTAAGGTACTGCATATCTAGTAACCAATAGCAGTATAGGAGCACTTGTGTAAAAGGAAAGGAGAAGGCATGGAGCAGGGATCAAGAAAGAGGCAGTGGCCTCACAGTAAAGAGGTGTGGAATGGAAGAGAAGCGGTGTGGTATAAGTGAGGATGGAGATCCCTGCCACAGATCAGATCTGTGGAGATAGATGAGATCGGGAATTGGGAAGATCCTGGGCAGATCCAGGGAAGATTCCAGATATGTCACATGACCACTAACCTTAGAAGTACTCATATAATATACCAGGTCCTAGCATAGGGTTTAGCCTGAAAAGGAATAGGGTTCCCACAATCACATGTGGTGAAAGTGGTAGTTGTATAGATTTGCAACATTGCTACTTTTCTATCCCTAGCCTTCTTGGCCTCAAAGTCCTTTTGTACCTGATAATCGAAAGCAGTGAATTACCTGGTGAAAGATTCTGCTCCTAGCAGATCATCCTCAAAACCTAAAACTGCTTCCTCAATGAATCTAAAAAGCTGTTCCTTGTGTCTCCAAAGGTAAGCCTTCCTAATCATCATATAGTATGATTATGACCTGAATTTCCTAAGTCCTGAGTGCTGACTGGTAGAAGAGTCTTGCGCAAGTGAAATGGCAAGCAGCCATCCTGAGCTTGAGTCTCATGCTATCCAGTAAATGCCTTTCCTAAAGAGCTGTGGTTTGAACTAGACCACAGAGAACTAGGCAAAAGAAATAAGAAAAAGAGTCAAGTGCCTTGTATAAAGCCCTAGAGCTCAAGTGCACAAGACTGGGGGATCCCAGCTTGCACCAGCCCTTTATATATGATACAGAAATGTGCATGGACCATGTAATTAGCCCGGCCCTAACTATAGCTACAGTAAGCAGACCAATGGCAATAAAAGAGTGAGTACCTTAGCAGTTCCTCATGGTAACTGCCAGGTAATTGCATTATGGTCTGGAAAGTTCTAGAACTGTGAAGAGTGAAGAGTGTGAAGGTGTGAAAATGTGAAAGGTAAAAGTGTCCCACGGTCATGTGATGTGAAAAGTGAAAAATAATTATAACAAAAACTGCAAGGGAGTAAGCTTAACTAAGAGTTAGCTCATGAACAAGGGATGGTGTGACATAAGGATGACACCAGAGGTGCTTAGGTAAAGGGTCAAGTGGTAGCAAGAATACTAGCTTGTGAAGTATAATCAATGGCTGGCATTGATGAAGTTCAAGATGTTCCTATTATGGTACCAACCTAACATAATGGTCAGCATGTGACTGTGAGAGCTTGGGAGCATGTGATGTGACTGGTCATATGATCAGAAGCATGTGATTGTGCAAACGAGTAGCCTTACAAGGCAAACCCTAGGCTAAGGTCTAAGTCTTATTCAGAGTTCCCATGCACAGATATTGGATCACTAATGTGGCAGATCTCAGATGAGATTGAGATCAGCAGATCTGTGGCAGAGATCCAGATGGGATCTCCTTAGCCTTATGGTGGCCATGCCTTATTCATATCTGTGAGCCTATGCACTTCCCTTTTATTCCACCCATATTCTTGTGGTGTGTGGCACTCTCCTCCATTCCTTATCCATGAGGCCTCTACCTCACTCCTACCATATAATCCATGCATTTCTATCTATACTTAGGGTATGAGCACCTTATGCTATTGGTGACCATAGATAGCACCTTTAGGGTAGGCTCCCTGTACTTGATCTGTGTGCAGACACCTGCAATATATAAGACAGGGAGTATAAGCTGGGAAAACCCAGTCTTACTCTCTTGTACCTTAGGCTTAAGCTTATACTCTAGATCTCACTGCTGACCCCAAGGGGGGGTCCCCTCTAAGCACTCTTGAGGTGAAGGCCCACAGGTTTATAGCAAGAGTCTAGAATCTCACTACATGCTATCAAGCCTAGTTAGGGGCCACTAGTATAAAAGCCTCATCAGTTCTCTAGGAAGGTTAGGAGCATCCACCAGATGTTCAAGTATCAAGGCTATGGTGGAAAGAACCCACAACAGTTCCCTCTTGTGCAACAATGTATGAACTAAGAAGGATAGATTACCAAGAGACTATAAAGGGCTCAAGGTAGCAAGAGAGTGCTCAGTACAGGAGTAGAAGCAGAGGCAAGATAAGAAGTAGCATAAGGAAAAGAGAGGTGAAGTATGCCACTGTATAGTACAGGTAAATAAGGTTAAGACTCAGTTGGATAAGTCATAGAGATGATAAATGCTAAATAAGTAATCTGTGTGGAAATGGGTGGAACATAGGAGAAGTAGTCTGTGCACAATACTGGATGACACATGCAAAGGGAGTGGATCATGAGTAATGGCTGCTGAGTCAAGGAGTGTTCTGAAATAAAGGAAGTGGGAGATTTCAAAACAGAAACAAGAAAGCATTTGAGATGTGTAAAGGTGAAATTAGTTAAGGCAAAGGGAAAAGATATGGGGAATTGTAACATTACCCTCTTTGTATGTCAAATGACCCAGTTGGACACTAGTTGTAGGCTGCTGGGGGGCCCATGATATTAGCCCAACCAACATTGTTGATAATATTATTCTTATCATTGGTGTGATAAAAAGGCAGTGGAGATAAGTGAGCCAGGGAAGCATGATGGTAGAAGCTGCAAGAGTGGTAAGAGGAGCATAAAGAGCATGAGAATTGCATTAATGATGAAGAGGATAAGATGAAGGGCTGAGAACAAGGTTGCTGAAGAGGACAATGAGATTGATTATGGCCCAGCTGCCATCAGAGGTAGGTGGGACATTGGTATAAGAGGAATTGGACCTGTTAATGGTCCAATTCATGGCATTGAAAGCAGCCCTTGCAGTAGCAAGGGTAACTGGGGGATAGGTGAGCACTACCATTGTGATTGGACCACCAAGCTTCTATTTAGATAATAAGATTGAGTTTGGTGAAAGTAAAAGGAGAAGAGAATGTGGATAAAGTGGTGGGACACATGGGAGGAAGATGTTGCTGAGCAGCAGATGATTCTTGCTTGAATCAGTCAAGGTCAATGAGGAATTCACCAAATTCTAGTTGGTAGGCAAGGTTATTCAGAATAGAGGACAATTGGCAATAGATGGTCTTGAGACCCATGCAAACAGCATCCATATCAACTTCAGCAGTGTGGCAGAGGAGTTAGGTGATCAGGAACATTTTCTTAATCTGGTGGTAGAGTTAGTAAAGGGCCCACAAGGGAAAGTACATGTTAAGGTGGGATCCTATGGCAATGGAGAGTTGCAAGTTGAAAATGAAGGACTGGAGTCCTATGTAGTAGATGTCATTGCAATCTTCAGGGCAGAGAACATAAGCAGTGATGGGTAGGTTGATAGTGAAGATTGGGCATGGGGTTGCCCTATGGATGACAGGTGATGGAATGGGAATAGCAATGAAAGAAGATGGCATATTGGCTAAGTGGGTGGGAACCAGGGACAATATAACATGAATGGATGTGGTTCCCTCAACAGGAAAACTGTTGATGAGTGAAGTGATAGGTGAAGTAAATGGAGGTAAGTTAGTAAAGATAATGATGGTTTCAGAGGGAAGAGAGTGGGCATACATGGGGAAGATTTTGTTGAGGGTCTCCTGGATAGAAGAGGATGGAACATCAGAGGCAGGAGACAGAGTAGTGTTAACATTGAAGAACATGATTATTTACAAGTGGGGTAAGGTTTGGATTGTTTGGTATGAGATATGCAGGACAAAGAAATGATGGGGGGGAAGGAGAACACACACTCACTTGAAACTGAAGACTGAGAGGTAGTTGTATGTGAGAGTGAATGAAAAAAAGTGCTGATTTACTGCTGTGATGTGCCATCTGTGATAATGGCATTGTCTGCTGACATGGGGCTTGGTCAGGTGAAGGAGGATCCTGGAGACAGTTTGAAGGCATTGCATGATTTGGACAATGATGATAATATTATTGTTATGGATATCGATCAAGGATAGTAATAAGACATTTGCTTCTCTGTCTAAGCCATCCTCACCCTGCTGTCCCTGCCTGTAGCTTACAAATGTGAGCATGACAATGTGCTCATGTTCACAGCCACATACCATTGTCCTTATCACCCATATGCTGTTATGTTCTCCTACTTGCCATGCCGCCCTTGCTCTTAGCATATCCTGCATATGATGGTGCCAGTGCAAACTTGCCTTGTTGCCATTGCAACCTTGCCCCCCCTAGTCCTGACCCATCCCCCCTCTTTCTGTCCTTGCTATCTCCAGGGTTGCTCTCACTTACATCTTATGTTGGACCTCTTTCTTATCCCCTCACATGCATGTTTGTGCTTGCCCTTTCACACATCCACAGTGTTTGGGTGTGCAATAAGTATAGAGAAAGAGACTGCTTTCCTGTATAATATTCTTTCTCCTCCAAGATACCATGTCATTCTTTTTTCATAACTGAGTGTTTTTACCTCATGGTGGGCTTCCACTTTTTTTTTGGATAGTATCATTTGCTATGACATATGGCTCAAATCCTGGAATCCATGACAAGTTTATGACATGCCATCCATATATGCCATCCACTTCATATGTTCTGAAAGGGTTGAGTAACAGAGTCTGGGCCCAAAGTTATGGATGTGATCAAAGTCATGGATGTGATTGATGGAGGTGACTACTACACTTTGCCGATTACATAAGCTAGTTGCTACACCAGAACAGGGAATACTGCTTTTTATAGGTGATCAGGAGTTTAGAAGCATTACTAAGATTGAACTCAGCTTCCCATGAGTCTTTTTCTGCTAAGTAACCCTTCCATCAGATCAGAAAGAAGTAGAAAAAAGGCAAGCTGTGATGTTTTTGTTATGTATCTTGTGCAACCACCACTTTTATATTATGTGATCATGGAAGATATACTCCTTTTCAGATAATCCTAGCTTTGGGTCTAACTATTTTATGAGTACCTTATGGTCAGTGGTCATATAACTATGGATCTGGGATCTTCCCAGGATCTGCCCATAAATCTTCCCTATCTAGATCTAGATGCTATTTCCATGGATCTAATGGATCTTGGATCTATATCTACAATCTCATCTGTGGCAGAGATCCCATCCTCATGTTTATCCTGATCTTATATTACAAGTCTTCTCTTCTCTTCCATTCCATCCCTTGATCCATGAGGCCACTGTCTCACTCTTTAATATCCACTCCATGCCTTTCCCTCTCTTATTTAATAGTGCATTCTTACTGCTATTGGTGTCCATAGATAGTAGTAGTCTAGGGTAGGCTTAGTGTACATGGTCCATGCACCACCCTGGGCCATATATAAGGGGCAGATATGGGTAATTAAGTCTCTTCAGACTTGATCACTTCATATCTTGCTTAAAGAACTTCTTTGAATCTCTACCCTTTTAGAGGTTAGGCCATAGTTGCATGGGCATGAGTCTCTTCCAAGTCCTCCTTTGTCAATCCCTCCTTGATTGCTCCTTTCCAGAGCTTCCTTCAGGTTTTCCCTCTTTGTGTTTCTCCTTTCTATCTTTCATCTAGAGATAGCCTTTGAGATCCAGAGTTGTAACAGTTTTAATATCCACTTGACTTTATATTTTTCTTGACCTTCTATAAGGTCCAGGGATGGAGCTGGGAAGTTCTTCCCATGGACATTATTTTCACAATAGGGCAATAACAACAAAGCATGAAAGACCAGATAGATCTTCCAGATTAAGGGGAGGTAAAGCCTGTAGGTTACAGGGGAGAGTACCTCAGTGATAGTAAATGGTCCTTTTCTTTTGAATATGAACTTTGGGTTCATAATGGAATGTTTTATATTCTGTGCTTCTAGCCAAACATTTGTTTCTTTAGTAAAGGAAACAAATTTGGAGCAGATACATGATGCCATTACTTGGCATGTGAGGTCATGGGCTGTAAGAGCTTTATCTCTGGCTGTGGTCAAATGTTTCAGCCTGTTAGCAATGGCAGGCATCAAGGTTTCAGGAATTACTAAGAGAAAAGTGTGGGGTTCATATCCCATTAGAAGATAGAACAGTGATTGGTGGGTAATGAAGTGGGGTTGTTGGTTGTGTGCAAATTCTGTGTGGAAGATGTTTTCTGCCCACTTGAATTGTTATGTGGCTAGCAAACATGACAGTCCATAGCATGTGACCATGGGAACTGTTGAGCATGTGATGTGAATGGTTGCATAGTTATGTGACCAGGAACACATGATTGTGCAAACAAGTTGCCTTACAAGGATAACCCTAGGCTAAGGCTAAGTCCTATATATCAGAGTATTCCCCTGCACAAAATATCAGTCACATGATATGGCAGATCTCAGATAAGATCTAGATCCAGTCTCTGATAATATCTGATTTTATAATCTAGATTAGGATCTGATCTGTGGCAGAGATCCAGATGGAATCTCCTTGGCCTTATAATGGCCATGCCTCATTCATATTTGAGAACCTATGCACCTTCCATTCTCCCATATCCTCATGGTATGGCTTCTCTTCTATTATATCCCTTGATCCATGAGGCCACTGCCTCACTCCTTTATATCTGCCCCATACTCTCTCCTCTCTTATTTAATAGAGCCAGTAGTGCTATTGGTATCCATAGATGGCATAGCTTAGGGTAGGCTCCCTGTACTTGGTCTATGTGCATGCACTGGCAATATATAAGGCAGGGGATGCAAGCTGGGAAAACCCAGTCTTGCTCTCTTAGCCTCTAGTCTGGTTATACAGGCTGATTATTTAGTGCTGCTGGCTAGGGTTTATACAAGGGCCAATTACTCATCCATTCTCTATATTTGCCTAGTTAGGGGCCACTAGCTTAAAAGCCCTACCAGTTATCTAGGTCAGATTTAGAAGCATCCACCAAGGAAGATTCAAGTATCAAGACAGGATGGTAGTTGCTGTTTCATGAATGGGTTAGCTCTGCAGAAGATATAGAGATAGGTTTTAATCTCCTGGTTGATATGTTCAGTCTCTTTATTAGACTAGAAGTGATATGTAATGGACAGAGAGAGATCATAGTTGAAAAGATTTCCATGCTCCTTACTAAAGGCAGAGGTGAATTGTGGGCCTTAGTTAGAGATGATTTTGTTGTATAAACTAAATCATTTGTAAACTTTCTTGAAGGAAAGTGTGGCTATTCCTTTGATGGTGGCAATTTTCTTGGTGGGGATTAGAACTACCCTCTTTGTAAGCCTGTGGTTAACCATGACCAACAGGAAATCAAAATCACCTGAGCAAGGGAGATCAGTAATCAGATCACAAGATATCTGTTGGAAGGGGTGAAGAGCATGTGAGAGGATAGGAGAGAGAGCAGGGGTAGAGGGATGAGTATTGACTTTGTTTTGTTGGCAAATGGCACAACCATCAACATACTGGTGGATATAGGTGGCAAGACAAGGCTATCAAAATTCCTGTTGAACCAGCTGCCAGGTTTTAAAATAGCCCAGGTGACTAGCAGTTTCATGGTTGTGGCAATGATGGAGGATGGAGTAACAAAGGGTTTCATTGGGGGAAATATACACATGGTGGCAGTATGTAAGCAGTATATCATGGAGTTTCTGTTATGCAACTAGCAAACACAACAGTCTCAAGCACATGACTGTGGGAACTGTTGAGCATGTGATGTGAATGGTTGCAAAGTCATGTGACCAGGAGCACATGATCATGCAAATGAGTATCTTTATAAGAATAACTCTAGACTAAGACTAAGTTCATATATCAGAGTATATTTCCCTGTACCAGGTATTAGTCACATGATGTGGCAGATCTCAGATGAGATCCAGGTACAGTCTCTGATAATATCTGATCTCAGGATCTAGATTAGGATCTGTATCTGTGGCAAAGATCCAGATTGGATCTTCTTGGCCTTATAATAGCCATGCCTTATTCATATCTGAAAACCAGTGCACTTTCCTTCCATTCTCCCACATCCTCATGGTGTGGCTTCTCTTCCATTCCAATTCCTTAATCCATAAGCCCACTGCCTCACTCCTTCATATCTGCTCCATGCATTTCCCTTCCCTTTATAATAAGAGCCAGTTATGCTATTGGTGTCCATAGATAGCATAGTCTAGGGTAGGCCTCCTGTACTTGGTCTGCACACATGCACTGGCAATATATAAGGCAGGGGGTGCAAGCTGGGATTTGCCCAGTCTTGCTCTCTTAACCTCTTAGCTAAAGATTTACACAAGAGACCCTCTTGATTTTTAGTCTATTCCAAGAAGGAATCTACTCTAGCTCTCTTGAGGCATAGCTCCTTTGATTACTGAGCCCACTAGGCTTTATACAGGACCATAGTATATTTCTTTCATTTGCCTAGTTAGGGGCCACTAGCTAAAAGCCTCACCAGTATTCCAGGATGGGATAAGAGTATCCACCAAGGCCATTTTGAGTATCAAGGACAGGGCAGGTAGTTGCCCACAACAGTTTCCAGTTGCAAAAGCAAGACTTTAAGCTGTTTCTCATGGGACTGTCCCATTTCTAAAGGATGGAGAGGTAAAGGGTGAAACAGGATCTTCCCATTACTTGCTAATAGTCAAAGTCCTTGGTGGATGCTCCTGTTCTATCTTCAATGACTGCTGAGGCTTTTATGCTAGTGGCCTCGAACTAGGCAATAGTAAGGGGATGAGACCACTACTCTTGTATAAACCAGTAGGCCAGCAGATCTGAGAGTTCAGTCTGTATAACTAGCCAAGAGGTCAAGAGAGCAAGACTGAGGAAACCTCAGCTTGCACCCCCTGCCTTATATATTGTCAGTCATGGTGCACAGACCATGTACAGGAGGTCTACCCTAAAGTATGCTATCTATGGTCACCAATAGCACAAGTAGCTCCTACCTCTAAATAGATATATGAAAGGAATAACATGGGGCGGGAATAAGGAGTGAGGCAGTGGCCTCATGGATCAAGGGATTGGAATGGAAGAGGAACCACACCTTGAGGATGTGGGAGAATGGAAGCGCACAGGATTAGATCAATGAAGATGGCAAGGCTGCCTGATGGCCAAGGAGATCCAATCTGGATCTCTGCCACAGATCAGATCCTAATCTAGATCATAAGATCAGATGTCATCAGAAGATCTGGATCTCATCTGAGATCTGCCACATCATGTGACCAATACCTTGTGCAGGGGAATA
>JBBPJW010001015.1:0-16898 GCA_038088935.1 Pulveroboletus aff. viridisquamosus
AGTCTTTTCTAGAATTGGCAAATTATTACAGGCAGTTTGTTCTGAGCTTTGCTGAAATTGCTTGTTCTTTACATTACCTTACACAAAAGAATATTCCATTCTTTTAATCTGATAACTGTTATCAGGTCTTTGTGTATCTCAAAACCCTCCTTTCCTTTGATTCCCTTCTAGTGCTTCCAGATTTCTCTTGCTCTATTCAACTTAAAACAGATGCTTCCAGCATTACTATGGGAGCTGTTCTCTCTTTTCAATCCATGGATGGAGCTTGGCATTCTGCCACCTATCTGTGTCATGCATTCACTTTGGCAGAACTCAATTACTCCATTTACAACAAGAAACTCTTGGCAGTCATTCATGCTCTAAAGAATCAGTGACATTATTTCATTGATTATTTCACATTCAAAAATTGAACTGATTACAAGAATCTGAAGTACTGGTAAAAATCTCAGGACTTTTTCCCCTGGCAGGCTCATTAACAGGCCTTTCTCACTGAGTTCAATTACATTTTTGTGCATAAACCAGGTTCTATCAATAGTTGTGCAGATGCTCTTTCTTACTGTTCTGATTTTGGTTTTTCTGCAGACCTTAATAAGGGTATTACTCTTCTTCCTTCTTCTGTTTTTATTTACTCTATTGATATTTTTTCTTTATTTTTTCATGACATTGTTTCAGCTTCTTATGGACTCTTCCTTCTAGCCTCTTAGTATTATGATGAGAACCATAAAGTTTTCAAAAATAAAAACAATCAAAACTTTGTTTTTCTTTTCTTTTATTTGACTTTATTACATTTAACTTATTCTTTACCTTTGGGTAGGCACTTTAGTTAATTGCACACCTTTCAACTTTTAACATGATATTATTACTGGCTATTACTTAAAGATAACATCACTATATTCATTTATTATTGCCATACTTGTGCAATATTCTCTGGCCAAGAATATCCTATCTCTATTCTTTCTCTCCCTTTAGCTTCTGCATCATGGAAAGATATTTCAGTTGATCTAATTACAGGGTTGCTAAAGGTTGAGAAAAAAGATGTGATTCTAGTAGTGGTAAACAGATTTTCTAAAGAAGTGGTTTTCATTCCCTGTTCTTTATTTTTTTTTCTTCCTTGCTTTAGCAGAACTTTTCTGGGACCACATATGGTCACAACATGGCCTTTTCCACTCAATTATATCAAATAAAGAGCTGCAGTTTATCTCAAAGTTTACCACAGTGCTCAGTTGAGCATTAAAAATCTCTCCCAAGCTTTCAATAGCATATTATTCTCAGACAAATGGGCAAATAGAGCAAATTAACCAGGAGTTTAAGAAATATTTACAAACCTTTGTGGCCAAAAAATAGCAGGACTGGATTGAATGGATAAAGTTGGCTGAATTTTACCATTTTCCTTGATTATCAAAACTTCTCTGTTTGCAATTACCAAACAATTTTCTCCTCACCTAGACTTTAAAGAACCATTTCCTTCCTTAGTGTTTGCAGGTCAACTTGACAAATTATTCTTGATAATTAAAGATTTACTAGAAAAAGCTTGGGCTTTCATGCTTGCATGGAATATAAAACTGTCTTATATTACTTTTTATTCTAATAACATGGTTATATTATCTACAAAAAACTTGTCCCTTTTCTTCTCTGTCAAAAAGCTTATATAACAATGAATTAGTCCTTTCTGTATTGTGAATATCCTTTATAATGTAGTACATTTACATCTTCCCAATACTATGAAAATCCACCCAGTTGTCAATATTAGTTATAACAAAAGATCTCCGAAACTTCTTAAGGGGCAGGATATTATTACTTCTGATCCAGTGGTGATCACAGATAAAGAGCATGCAGAATACAAAGTGAAAGCCATTATGGATTTATATTTCAGAAAAGGCAAGCTGAAATACCTGGTTAATTAAAAGGGCTACTCTTCTAACAATCACACTTGGCAATCACCTTCTGATGTTGCTAATGCTTCTAAGTTGGTTATGGAATTTCATTAACTCCATTCTTTAGCTTCTCATTATCTCTTTTCTATTAATTCATCTGATTTCACCCATTTTTTTTATTTATATAAAACTCTTACTTTGTGTTATGTGCTCAGCTAAACACTAACAATCTTGTCATGTAATTGTAAGACTTCTATGCCAAAACAAGGATAATCCTAGGTTATGGTTTGATTCTTATATCAGAGTATTCTCTGACTTATGGTAATAGTTATGTAATATGGCAGATCTTAGATAAAATCTAGATCAATGCCAATAATATCTGATCTAAAGGATCTAGATTAGAATCTAATCTGTGGCAGAGATCTAAATAAATCTTCTTGGTCTTGTGATTGCCATACCTCAATCATATCTACTATTTCTAAGTCTTTTCTTCTATTCTCTTATATCCTTATAATATGATTTTTCTTCTACTACTCTTGATTTACAAGGTCATGTTATGTGCTTAGCAAACACTGATAGTTTTCTCACATAACCATGGGACTCACCTATCTTACAAGAATAAACCCTAGGCTTAGATTTGATTTGTTATATCAGAGTTATTCTTGCTCATGGGTTAGTCATATAATGTGGCTAGATTTCAAATGAGATCTTAAATCAATACCAATAATATCTGATCTAACAGATCTAGATTAGAATCATATCTGTGACAGAGATCTGAATAGATCTTCTTGGCTTTATGATAGCCATGCCATATTCATATCCACTTACCCTAAGCTTCCCTTCCATTTTCTCACATCCTCATGGTATGGTTCTTTTCTCTCTTTCTTATTCCTCACTTATTCACCCTATGCCTAGTTCCTCTATTTAGAAGATATAAGCAATTACTGCTATTAATTCACATAAATGATAGATTACTCATCCTGTGTAGAGGCTATGCCTCCTGGCAATATATATACAGGGTGGGCAAGACCTGAAGTCTCTCCAGTCTTGATTACTTGTATCTTTACCCCACTTACTTGAGCACTTTAGTGTTAACTTAAGTTTCTCCTTCTTCTTTTCTTCTTATAGCCTGAGCACTGGCTTCTAATGTTAACTCAGGTTATTCCTATCAAGATTCACAAGCCTAGTTCAGGGCCACTAGTCTTAAAAGCCCTCTTGTTATTTTAGATTGCCTGTCACTTACTAGTGTTCACTAGTAATTGAATTGCACTCTTTGAGTACATAATAGGCTATTGCCTTATTTCTATCCTTCACCCTATACTCCTTTATTTATTAGCATGCATACTTACTGCTATTGATCCATAGATAGTAGTTACCTTTCTTGTATATGATTCATGTACCTCTGCTGGCAATATATAAGGGATAGGCTAAAACTTGGGGCAACCCAGTCTTAACCACTTCTGCTACTTCTGTTACTAGTGCTTCTAGTCTAGTCTTTATGCAGGTGTGACTCATACCCTATATGGGTCAAGGCTCAATCCTTTCCTTTGCCTAGTCAGGGGCTCTAGTTTCAAAAGCCCACTTATCATTATTGTTATCCCTGTTCACTCACCAGTGTTAGTTTGGTTTTGGTGCACACTCTTTGGATGCATAACACTCTGAAAACCCTACTATAGTTCTCTTATCTGGAATCTGAGAGTTAAAAAGAAGGTAGTATTATAATATATTTTTCATTTCTTGCTCATATGACTTTATCTTATCTTTTCCACATGATTATCTAATCTTTCATCTTATTAGGGCATGTGACAAGTCACATGACTTAGAGTATAGGGTTAGCCTCATGTCTTCAGACTCTATAGGATTCATTTTATTTCTGCTTCTTTTTTACTTCTTTTCCATTCTTAGAAGCTGGACCCTTGATGATTCTCAAGCATGCTTTTCTTTCTTTTGATTCCCATGCCACATGTATGGGAACATTCCCATCAGAGACTTGGTCCATGTGTTATATTGTAGCATATAAATACTGTAGCAGTTTTGTCTCAAAGCCCTCAGCTTTGAGCACTTGTATTATATAGATGTTAACTCTAGACTCCCCTTACTTTCCTTTTTTTTCTTGTGAGTTAAGTGGCATATCAACCTTGTCATGCATAACAGTAATGGAAATCAAAGAACACATAGCTTTTCTAATGATAAAGCAATCAGAGTTACATCAGAGATAGAATTGAGTTGACTTAATGGCATAAAATATGACAATATAAGGAATAATAGCTAGAGCATAGAACTTTGAGAACATTTGAAAACATTATTAAAAGTAATGCTGGAAAGAACAGAGTTATCATGGTAGTTGATAATATGCAACCATGTTTAGTGACAGGGAGGGTTAGAGAACATACCAAAAGGGTTGTAGCTCTCAAGGAAGATTATCTGGAGTAGTTTTAGAGAAAATAGAGTTAATAAAATAGATAGATTACAGAATATGTTACTAACTCTAATGCCTCAGGTCTAGAACTTGTCATATGACCTGTTATATGCACTAGATAAGATTATATGATGAGAAAGGTGAAGAAATCACTATTATAACAAATTTGATGTGATTAAAGATACTAGAGCTAGAGGCAAAAACCGCATCCTTTATCTTTGTTGATTTTTCTTCCTTTGATGAACTTTCCCCCTTGCTGGATGCCTTCTTGACCCTTGAATAGACACTCAACAAAACTGAATATCTGAGTTGTTGAACATCACTGACTGGTGGTGGGGATGACATAGTAGTACCGAACCTGATTCATAATTACTACCAGGGCTAGTTTCGGGGTCCCTTCTCGGCACCTTCCAACGACGGAAGTTCATTACTTCTCTGCAAAGTTTTGTAAACAGCTATAACGCGCCCGTTTCCAAAAACTTCAATCATTTGCTATGGTAGATGCTCAACTTACTGATGCAAAGGCGACTTTCTCTTCATTTTCTCATCTCCTGGACCCACGCATTCTGCGGGCGCTTGCCGACATGGGTTTCGCAACACCTACATCGGTACAAGCAAAGACTATCCCAACCGCTCTCGAAAATCGTGACATACTTGCGAGAGCGCGCACTGGAAGCGGAAAGACAGCTGCATACTGTATTCCTGTCCTACAGAAAATTTTAAGTGCGAAAACCGTAAGTCCCGAATGCGCATGTTTTCCAAGCATTGGAGTTGATAGAAAATCAGGCCCTGTCAACTGTGGACCCCTCATATCGACTCACCCGAGCCTTGATTCTTGTTCCGACTCGGGAACTTTCTGAACAAGTACACTCTTGTTTGCAGAGTCTTGTCGCATACTGTGACAAAGAAGTTGCTTTATCAAATGCGGCGAGTGGTGCTGCACCTCACACACAACGGTTTAGTCAGACGCCTTGTTGGTTTGGTGCATTCTCATAGGTTCGCATAGCGCCGTATTAGCGGACAAGCCTGACATTGTCATCGCAACTCCGTCACGTATACTTGGACTCCTTCAGTCTAAAGTATGTAGGACAACCGCCATCATTATTCACATCTCACATGTTAATAGACACTCGCTCTGTCTTCCCTCGAGTCCCTGGTTATTGATGAAGCCGATCTCATTTTATCTTATGGCCATGACGAAGACGTCCACCAGATCTTTGGAGGGGGCTACTTGCCCACCGTCTACCAATCCTTCGTAATGAGTGCTACAATGACAGATGATGTAGAGGCCTTGAGAGGCCTTACACTACGTAACCCTGTACGTTTCTTCCAATATTAGCGTTTGGGACATCCTCACACTTTGTTTCCTCAGGCTATATTAAAACTAGAAGAGGCTGATGGAGGTACACCTCTACTTACTCAATACTTCGTACGGTAGGTTGAACATATATTCAATGTTATCATCATCTCTTATACCGTAGCTGAAGATGCTCCGAAGTCGACAAGTTTCTCCTCACCTATGTGATCCTCAAGCTTCGTCTGATCAAAGGCAAATGTATTCTCTTTGTAAACGACGTAGATCGTTGTTATCGTCTCAAACTCTTCTTGGAACAATTCTCAATCAAGAGTTGCGTTCTTAACTCTGAACTCCCGCTGAACTCCAGGCGAGAAACTTGCTCCATATTTTGTCCACCTCGACTCATCTCTTTGCCAGATACCACACTGTCCAAGAATTTAACAAGGGCGTTTACGACTATATTATCGCTACAGACGAGAACGGTGGAAAAAGTGAAAGGGACAGTGACAATGAACAAGTGGATGGAGAATCACTGCTAGGCGGCCTTCTCGTTCCAGAAGATACTGGTCAGTAATCAGCTTCAATCGCCCGCATATATCTATACTACTCTGACAGAGAGACTCGACGCTCTAACCTCAACTTCAAAATTATCCGCGTCAAACGCCTCATCACAAAAACGTGTATGGTCCTTATCACCGCAAGCAAGCCCTTCTAGGCCCCTGAAGCGCAAATATACATATATATCGGACAGAGAATATGGTGTTACCCGCGGGGTTGACTTTGTGGATGTCGCCTGTGTGGTGAACTTCGACCTTCCGACGTCTTCTAAATCATATACTCATCGCGTTGGGCGAACAGCTCGCGCGGGTCGCACAGGAATATCTCTGTCCTTTGTTATACCCGTGGAGGAGTGGGGAAAAAACAAGGTTGTAGGTTGTCTCGAGAGTTCTAAAAATGATGAGGTAGTATTTGCGAAGATCGAAAGAGAGCAGGTTGGTAGGGGAAACGCGATCAAGGAATACCAATTTGATATGCAACAAGTCGAAGCATTCAGATATAGGATGGAGGACGCGTTGCGTTCTGTAACTCGGGGTAGCATTAGGGAAGCGCGGATAAAGGAGTTGAAAACCGAAATTCTCAACTCTGAGAAACTCAAGGTGCGTGAAAGTGTCTTGTGCTCATGTCTCTGAATTGCTCACCGAGTGCAGGCACACTTTGAGGATAACCCACTGGATCTTGAATATCTTCGCCACGACAAGCCATTGCACCCGATGAGGATTCAGGCACACATGAAGCATGTGCCAGGGTATCTCTTACCTCGCATGGCCCCAGCCGTTGGAACCCAGGAAGAGAATTTCACTGCATCGGGTTCAGTCAGGACAAAGGTTGGCTTCACACCCTACAGAAAATCGAGTCGACATCGCGGACGGCGGGGTGGAATAAGGGGTGGAGCAAGCCGTGGAGGCAAGAAAAAATCAGACCCACTGAAAATATTTAGGTGACATGTGCACCAATTGCATATCATTAGTCACCTCAGGGTATTGTATTAGTCTGCGGTATGTTCTCAAATCTGACGTGCTCAAGCCACCACCCTTTCCCATCCTTTGGACCGCTCGACAGCACGCTGCCACTCCGTCCAGGCTCCATCCCTCTGAGCCAATGAGGTATGAGGTGTGAACTCTGTACTCCCCTTGGTATTGACCTCAGATAGCGTCTCCGGTCTCAATAAATCCCATCCAAATAACCCGAGAGCGGCTCCAGCCAACAATGCAGAACCCAGCGCAGTTGACCTATCAATCATCATACCCAAACGTCGAGTTAGATTAGCTGATATAGATACTCACTCCCTCATTTCAGGTCTAATGACATCGAAACCCCCCATGTCTGCCAAGATCTCCATACAAAGATCTCCATTGGTCATCCCCCCATCAACCTTGAGGTGTTTGAGATTGGTCCTGGAGTCTAATTTCATGCTCTCTAATATGGCTCTTGTGTGAAAGGCGTTGGCTTCTATCGCTGCACGCGCAATGTGTGCAGGGGTGGTATATGAAGATAGCCCTACACACCGTTGACAGTCAGCACCCCGAATATCAAACCCAACAGAAAGGGACAGTGTCCTTAATACCGATTATCAGCCCAGCAGCTCCAGGGTCCCAGTAGGGTGCTAGCAAACCAGAAAATGCCGTCACGAAGTATATGCCGCCCGAATTAGGTGTAGATCGCGCCAGATCGTTAATCTCACTCGCGGACTTGATGAAGCCCAAGGAATCCCGCAGCCTAAGGTCTGTCAACCTTGTGTTTTTTTCGTCTTGAACCATCACACAAACCATCTGATAGCACTTCCTGCAACGCCCACTGGACGGCCCATGCTTCAGCCTGAAGGACAGTAAACGGATTGACTGATTGCTTACCGCTCCCCTCCAAGGCATACACAGGAGCACTGCCAGGACCAGGTTGGTATGCAACCTAGGCAAGGCCTCAGTACTAGACTTTGGATTCATAGCAGTGGCAATTACGGTGCTCAACAATCCATGACTGCTCTGAACAATTTCTCCACCCGTGCAAAACAGTAAGAATGCACCTGTTCCATAAGTGCACTTGGCCTCTCCTCCCGTCAGACATTTGTTCCCGATAAGTGCGCCCTGTTGATCGCCAACCAGGCCACCGATGGGTACACCCTTCAACGGCCCACCTGCGATATGACCATAGACTTCTGAGGAAGAGACTAGCTTTGGGAGAATTGATGGGCGAAGGGCAAAAAATTTGAGCATTCTGTCATCCCATTCCAGTGTATGGAGGTTCATTAGGAGGGTTCGCGACGCGTTCGTTACATCTCCAATATGAATACCTCCAGCCTGGCCTCCGGTCAGATTCTACGCCAGTTTTTCGTCATTCACAGCACCGAAGGAAACATTGCGCCACCTACATATGTGACCCACGACTCCACTGTGCCAAATAGGAGGTTATCTTCAGCATGCGCTTTTTCGACCTCAACAAAATTGTCGATCAACCACCTCAATTTGATTGCGGAAAAATATGTCGAGAGTTTGAGCCCAGTTCTGACCGAATATTGTCGATAAGAGAAACTGCGATAGGCCAGTAAACCGGAGATCTCACATATCTCGCAGGGCATCGATGCCTTCTTCTCTTCTCTTGAATTGGCCTATCGCGACTTCCAGACCAATATCTGCGAGTACCTGGTCGTAATGGGCTACTGTGTTTTTTGTCCTTGAATCTGTCCATACGATAGCTCTACACAAGGGTCTTCCGGTCTTACGGTTCCAGACCACGGTTGTTTCTCGTTGGTTCGTGATACCTGTAAGGAGTTCGAAATGATAGGGGAAGTATAAAAATGTGGTGTACAAACCTATCACCTTGACGCTTTCCTTGGCCCAACCGCTATTCTCCAAGTTCTCGCAAGCATTGGCGATGCATGCTTGCGAAACCTCCTGTATTTCATCGGGATCGTGCTCGTGCCATCTGTTTAGTTGGAAACATCACACCAGATATTAGCAAGTACCAGAACCTACCCTGGATTTGGATAGTATTGAGGAAACTCGGATTGAGACTGGGCGACAATGTTTGCATATCGATCAAAAATGATGAACCTGACTGAGCTGCATGACCGGTACGATAACATAAATTAGTGAGGATTTTTTCGACTTCCACATATGCAAGCATCAGGCTCACGTTGTTCCGCAATCTAGAGATCCCACAAACTCGCCCTGCTTGAGGTCTCCCATGGTGGTCGGAACGAAGGATGGGTATTGTCAGTTACTTTATGTAATAGGAGCCATGATCACATTCATAATGCCCTTAATTACAGCAGGCATATGGTAGACCACCCCCACCGGGTGGTCGCATTAAAACAACCAATCGCGGGTTTGTTAGCCCGAGGGTCAAGTGCTACACACAGCGTTCACTACCCCAAGGGAACGATGTCAAGCCTACGGTAGCTGGAACGAGAAATTGGTCTACGCATTATTATTATACACCTCCCTCTCCGATTCGGTCCAGTCGAACACGGGTAGTGGATGGGCCTCAGTGTTGAAAACCCATGTCTCTAGCGGAATGATATCGTCGTCCAAGAACAAAAGGTAAAGATATTTGAGTGTCTCAGCTAGAAAGTAGCTGGCAATGAATAGTGAGATGATCGCACAATCGAGTTCAACCCGAATTTACTGACCTCGGCATTGAATCCTGAAGGACAGGATCCGCGGTGTGAACTCTGTCCACACTGGCATACCCTGAGGGCGTCTTTGCGATGCGTTCAATGGCCTGGAAAACACTCCAGCCTCTGTGCCGCCACTTGACGTCCCCAGTCGTTCGCCACAAAATGTAGAAAGACTCAACGGCCTGAAAAAACGATCTTATCAGCACTACTCGTTAGAGGCAGCATCGGCCACACCTCAGGCCGCAAATAATAGGCTGTATTCCTGATACCATAATCCCTTGTGATAGTGTCGATTTGTTTCTCCCTCGTAGTCTTTGCCCTCGGATTGCCAACCCACGAGCGCTTATCACTCACGCCGGGTGGCAAACCCGGCTGGCCATTCGCTTTCCACTTCTGCATCGCATCCATCCACCTTATTTCACCAGACTTGCCAATACGCATGGCGACGACATCTGGCCCCAGCCCTGAGGGCTGATCGGCATATGAAAGATAACATGTCTGTGCGATACCCTCAGCAGCCCAGAGATGCAGGTCCGCGAGGGCGAATTCCGCGAGGGCCTCATATCCCTGACGATGCCTAGGAGGGAGATCATCACCAAGTTGTGTGATGTTGATCCCGAAGGTCTCAAGGTTGTTTAAAGGAAGGAGGTGTACTCCTAAAGCCAATAGACCGGGGAAGAAACAAGATAAGTGCTCGAAGGTGTGCGAGGTTGCGGTCTTATTCCCGTTGGTTGTTGTGTCCGTAACGTAAAGTAGTTGACGCTGAGATGAGACATAGAGAAGATTATTAATGACGTGAGTGGTGAACCTCAGGTCTTGGGGGAGTAGTGTCAGGATGTATGACTGGATCGGGAAGGAAGACGCTAACACATTTCAAGAGTAGCTCTGTCTGAGCGCGCAGTGAGCAAAAACTGCTTGAGAGTATATTCATGAGCACTATCAGCAGCCGCTCCAACCGACAGGCGAACTGTAGCAGCAGATATCAGTGTGCTTGATAGATTATCAATTCAGAGCACACACGATTTGATGGTTTTCCGTCATGCATATTCCAATAGGTTGGATACATGCCTCCCGTGAGGCTGAGGTTAGTGTTATGAAAGTGATTAGTGACCATTGTCGCCTGTAACAGTGCATTTAGGGGGATCAATGAGAATAGAAGGTGGTGTCACACTGACACGATCAACGTGCGTTTTCTTTCCTGTAATTTTGCCTAGGTACATATATTCTATTTGGAAAGACGCTATTTCGGCGAGCGAGCTGGGGGTCCACTGTACCTTGGGGGTTCTACTAGAGCTAAAGGGGACATTGATAATAGGTATTCGGCATAACCATGGACCAGGCGTACTTGTAAGTGTCAACCGCAAACCGCGGGAATCCATTAGACGTACTGAAGGCGGGGGAAAGCTTGGTTGCGAGTTCGTCTGCTTTGTCTCGTAAAATATTATCCATGGACAGCGCATAAGCAGACAAGAGACCACCCAGATAACGGATGACCGTTTCAAAGAAAGGCACATCAGTATTCTATGGCAATAAGTTGTGAGACACAAAAGACATGGAGAGGACGTACAGCCGTTAAAGAAAAGTTGTGGGCTGTGATCATTGGGACAGCACGTCCGTATTCACCGTCTAGTCCCATGAGAAGCATTGTATCAAGGGAGTCTACGGCAGTAACACCCCAACCATTAAAGCTATCGTCTCCAAAGTCAACAAGATATCTTGAATATTGCATTGGGCCTACTTGTCGATGCTCCTATTTGAAATAGGACGCAGTTCATCATGGGGGAAAGCATAACGCTCGTATCCACGGTAGGCATGCAAGAACGCATCCTTTACCTGAGCCGCCCTGTCAGCCCAGATTTCAGGGGTCTCGGACGACCAGAAGAAGACGTCTTCCTGGAGGGAGAGTCCCTCACTTTGCTCTAGATAGCTGTGATAGAGGGTCCACAACGCTGTCGAGAAGGCGAGGATGAATGCAACATAGCGAATAGTGATACCACGGCGCAGAAGAAGACTGGCGCGTGTGCCCCAGATGCCGCGAAGACCACTGAGAAATGTCATCAAAGTCCACTGGACTGCAGACGAGGCTTGGAAAACAAATCAAGTCCGTGGATGGCTGGCCCCAGCAAGTGTCATGAGATCGTCCGTGGGAACCGCAGCTACGAACACGCTTGCCAACAACCGATCTCATTACCAAGTACCATTGAATTGCGACAGCGTCGCTAACGCCAAGCCGGTCTTCGACAGTGGTAGGCCCGTACCAAGTCGAGTGTAGCAACGGAAGTAAATAGGCTGGTAACATTGGCGAGGCTGAGTTCGAAATCTGGAGAAATATTCAAGAAAGCTCGACCGCAGGCGACTGCAGGTTGGCGATATGTCGAGCTTCGACAAGGTCGTCAAGTTGGCTTGCAAGCCAAAGCCTGCTCCTCCAAAGGCCAAGGTATGTTCTCCGCCAATTTTCGGTCCCGCGTGACCCACAATACCCGTCCTCCCCAGTACCTGGATCCCATCATAGCTGCTACCTGGTCCGAAGATGGTGCCGTTCACGATGTCTGCAAGGCCCTCGTCCCTCGTCTCCGAGAACCAAATGCTATAGTGCGCAATGAGTTTCGTTGATCCCGTTCTATGTCTTACCCGCTTTGCCGTGGATCATGCAGGTAGTGTTCAAGGCCTTGATTGTCTTACACACCATGATTCGCAATGGAGCCACCGACAACGTGCTTTCTCACCTCTCCTCCTCGGAGGTCCTGCGCTTGCGCAATGTTTCCGCTGGGAACTGGGAAGGTATTTGAGCTCTCTACCGGCCATCATCTTGCAGGTGCTTATGACCGCATAGGTTATAATGCGCCTCAGAACATGCAACACTATGCATTCTACCTAGACTCCCGCATACGGGCATACCATGAGCTGAAACATGACGCAATTCGAGTACAGGCCGAAACAAATCGTGATATGCGTCTTAATAACTCGATTGAAGAAGACATGGCATATACCACGGCACCTCCGAAGGTGCTGTCAACCAAGTCTAAGGCCCCCCAAAGAAGCACGACAATCATGGGTCGCAAACTTCGTGTTATGACGGTGGAGAAAGGCTTGCTCAAGGAAACCAAGACGGTGCAGAAGATGATTGACTCACTGGTGGAATGTCGGGTAAGCTTTGGTATAAGCATCAATTGCTGTCTAAGCAGACATCTATACTCAGTTCTATTTGGATGATCTGGAAGACGAGCTCACTATCACTGCTTTAAGGATGCTTGTCAAGGATCTCCTCATTCTGTTTCAGGCAGGTAACGAAGGTGTGATTAACGTGCTAGGTAGGTATCCGCATTCATACGACTACTTTTGTTGAGTCGAATGAACCTCAGAGCATTACTTCGAGATGTCGAAGGCTCGTGCGGAAGAAGCCCTGAGCATCTATCGAGATTTCTGCAATCAGACCGAACGAGTCGTTGAATATCTTTCTGTTGCCAAGAAACTGCAAAATCTCTTGAATGTGTCGGTACCAAACTTGAAGCATGTAGGTTCCAGGGCTCATGTTCCTCGTGGAAATAATTCCTTGATGTATGACAGGCTCCAGTCTCTCTCGTAAATTCGCTTCAGGATTATCTCAATGATCCAAACTTTGAACAGAACAGGATCGAGTACAAGGCGAGCAAAGGAGCCACGGAAAGAAATACTAAAGATCGCAATGGCGCTCCTTCAGCTCAGGTACCCAGAGGTATCGTCACTATCTATCTAGCTACTCGGACTTTATTCATGTTTACACAAGTTACCCCGATAACATCAACGAACTCGACAACTGCTGAAGCATCAGTCAAGCCTCCTCCCCCTCCCCCTGATACTGGCAGCAAGCTTGGCGTTGCGCACGTGGTAGCGGACCTTTTCAACTCCATTGAAGAGGAGCGAATACCTACTTTCAACCCCGTTGCTGGCAGGCGAGTGTATCTGTTCTCACACTATTGATCTCTCTGTAATGAAGATATCCAGCCCTACTGGCAATTACTTCCAGCAGCAGACCGCACATAACCCTTTCGTCCAGCGACAGATGACCGGTGTTTTTACCTCTCAGCCACTTGGAGGGCAAGTACAAACCCAACCTGCAAGCTTTCCGCCCTCCTTTCCACTCCAATTTGCACTCCCATTTCAGCCGACTCAGCTGTTACCGTCGTCTCAGACTGGTAGCTTAGCCATCCAATCACAGCAGGCCCCACAACACCGGCCGTTCTCGGCGTTCATCCCCCAACAAGCAACTGGCGTGCAATCTGGTCCGAATACGGGATTCTTACAACCTCAGTCCACTGGTGCAAATCCCTTTAGACAAAGCATGCTCCTGCCGCAGGTAACTAGGATGGGTACGCCTACTAGCGATGGGATTCCGCCGATGCCTCCATTGCCCGGATCGCAGACAGATTCCCTTTTTCAATTGACGAGTAATGTGCAATCCCAGCTTCCCGGGCGGGGTCCAGTTGGGCAAGTTGGGCAACCAATACGTTCGAGTACTCAACCCAGGCACAACAACCCACCAGCAGGGGTGCCTGTACGGCCGGTGTCCACACCGCTCACCAGCATCATCAATCCATCACCTGCGTCCTCCCCTATTGCACAGCCTGTGAGGTCCCATCAGACGGGCTCGCGTAACCCATTTGGTATTCCGGTGACTCCAGCTCCGCCTATCCCTAAGCCACCTACTCTTTTGGAACTTTCCATGGGGTTCGGGCGATTGGGTGCAGATGATAGGCAACCCCTACCTCAATTGCAGTCGACCTCTGCTACTGGCTTGCAAATGCAACGCGCTGCTGTGACAACGGAAGCAAGTTTGTCGACTGTTGCATCGTCGTTTACATTCACAGATAAACTCGAAGGGAATGTTTCACCTCCCAGTAGTAATCTGAACGGCCTTGGTTCGAATCCTCTCGGCTTTCAATCGGCTCCTACGACCACAAACTCGAAAGCATCAGAACTACACACCTCTTCCCTGTCTTCCCAACTAGTCAACACTACTGTTTCTTCACATGCTTCTTCGATCCCGGTTACCGGTCCCATTAAGCCCCAGCACACTGGTTTTGGTGTAGTGAAGCCGTTCAAGCCCACCTCCAGTTTTGGTGCATCGCTGTTGGAGTCCCTCCCCCCCATCCCTCAATCCGGCGCTTCGACGCCTGATCCGAGTGCCCAACCGACCACTCATTTGCCTTCACCCTCATTACCCATGAGCCCTGCCGTACCTGTGCTCAGTGTCGACAAGGAAGACAATCTATCTGGAACCATCAGCCTCCAGCCAACGGGTGTGCCTTCCCTTTCACACAGAATGAACGGAGGGTTCACTGCCGGTACTGGTCTTCGGCCTCAGGCTACTGGAGCACTTGGAGCCGCAAATCCATTTCGAGCGACAATGTTTGCTACGGCGTCCGCTCCGATCCCTATAAGCGTCGCGTCGAATACACTCGCGTTCTCTGCATCGACACCATCGTTTGGGGGTCTAAGCAATGGGACTAGCGTTTCCCCTGTGTTTAGTTCTGGATTTGGATACGGTGCATTTAGTCCACCTCATACTCTTCCTGGTCAAAGTAGCTCGAATTTGCAGCAGCAAAATGCGGGAGCATCCCTAATATAGTCGATTTTCTATGAAGGGAGGTTTAACCTGTTGCCTTGCCTTGTTTACTGTTTCCCTTTCAGCGTGTCAACTGTTATTCTTTTACTTTTCTCACAGGGCCGCTTTTCAGCTTGCGGATTTTGGTCCAGCCCTGAGGACGCTCGACACTGGGCTCATTAGAGCCACGTTCTTCTCAGGCCACTTCCCTCAGTGTAATCTACTCTCTTTAATACCCCGTCCTCTATGTATTCATTCCTACACTGACACCAACGACTTGAAGCAAAAAACTACTAGACCGTTTCATGCACGAATGAGTGGCGGTGTATAAATAGATGTAAATATCACGTCCGCGACGCGGCCGACGCGCTCTGCCACGTGAAGGGGTCCACACCCACGTCAAAGCATCAAGTACGAGTACGCCTACCGCAAGTCACCGCACGACGAATATCGATGCCACCGTAAGTCAACCTTTGCATCTCCTTCGTACAATCCTCAATTGTTATGTCGTCTTAGCAATTCACAATCGACCACGGATGTGCAGGCAGGTGCTGCCATATCTCCCACAATGACTGTCGAGACAGCACTCGAGCACGCCCGGCGCGCGTTTGCGCTCAAAAAGTACGAACAAGCCGTAGAATATTACGCCATCGCACTTGAGCTGCAGTGAGTCACATACTTTTCCCCTACCGATTCTCCGGCTTCAGATTCTGTGCCTTCTTCCCATGTAGGACGAAAAAATACAGTGAAAATGCGCCAGAAATGGCAGATCTGTATTTTTCGTATGGCAAAGCGCTTTTGGAGAATGCGATATCTCAAGCTTCCGTGCTGGGAAAGGAACCCGAGCCGGGCTCCCAAAGCGAGGAGGAGAGACGTAGGATGCCGCTCGTCCGGTCCCATTTCCTATATCTGACATACAGTCATTCCGTCATAGGTCCAGGAAACGCACCTATTCTAGAGTTTGGAGATGAAGGGGAGGGAGAAGATGAGGATGGAACAGTCGATCTTTTGGGCCAGGCCGCCAAGGAACCTGAAGAAAGTGACGACGAGGATGAAGCTGAGGAAGGCGAACCAGAAGATGACTTCAACGCCGCCTGGGAAGTACTTGAACTCGCGCGTGGTATATACGAGCAAGGAAGCGAGGGAGACGATCGAATCAAGCTGAAGCTGGCAGATATCTATATTGCACTCGGAGATGTATCCCTGGAAACTGGTGCGGTCCCAGGGATGCGTTATACCGGAATACTGACACCTATTCTCAGAAAAGTTTGATCAGGCGATAACTGACTATTCTGCGGGTCTCAGGCTCAAAGTCGACCTATTACCGACATCCTCGCGCCAGATTGCTGAGGCTCATTATAAGTTGAGTATGGTCCTCGATCTAACACCCGGGCGGCTCTCGGATGCCATAGTACACGCGGAGAAGGCACTTGAAAGCGTTTCAAACCGAGTTGAGGAACTCAGGGATGGGCTTAACCACAGACTGCCGCCCGCCCCCGTTGTGGAAGGAGGAGAGGACAAGAAAGGGAAAGGGAAAGGAATGCTTTCAA
>JBBPJW010001016.1:0-16892 GCA_038088935.1 Pulveroboletus aff. viridisquamosus
ATTATCTTGACAGCAAGTCACCAAACCAATTTATCAATGATAATCTCTATTAATGGCACTTCTCCCATGTTATTAACTCCTGCTCTGTGTTTCTTCCTTCCATTACTGTAGCAAAACTCACTACCTCTACAGCACTCACCATTAAGGTCAAAAATGCCAAGCTCAAGACCATTCTATTCTCCAAGTACCATCAATTTGCTATGGTCTTCTCTGACACCCTGAATATCCTCAACAAACTCCTGCCCTCCAGATTCTATGACCATGAGATCAATCTCAAGGAAATCTTTGTCTCAAAGATCAGAAAGGTCTATCTCCTATCTTCTCCAGAACACCAAGCCACAAAAAACTTCAATGAAAAAAATCTTTGTGCTGGAAAGATCTATTCCTTAAATTCCCCTTAGACCTCTTTCTTCTTCTTTATTAAGAAGAAGGATGGCAAACTCCACTCTTGAATGATGTGTTCATTGAGATACCTGTAATCCTGGCAAGATACCTACTCCCTTCCTTTTATCTTTGACCTCACTGATAAACTACAAGAAGCCAAGGTCTTCACCAAGTTCAATGTTTAATGGGGATACAACAATGTTCACATTAAGGACAGACATTAATGAAAAGCAGCCTTTATTACTTATAAAAGCCTCTTCAAATCCACAGTAATGTTTTTTAAATTAAATAACTCACTAGCCATCTTCCAGCATTTTATAAATAATTTCTTCCATAATATGATTGCAAAAGAATGACTTATTATCTATGACATTCTTATTTTCTCTTCTGACATTAATATCCATAGAATCTGAACCTCCCACATGCTTCAATGCATGGCAGACCTTGACCTTCACTTAAGACTGGAGAAATGCATCTTTGTCTCTTTTAAAATTAAATATCTAGGTATGGTGGTTTACCCCAGCAAACTTGCCAAGGACCTTATAAAATTAGACAGCATTATCAAATGGTCTATTCTCTAGAAAGTCAAAGATGTCAATTTTTTTCTGGGTTTCACTAACTTTTATAGGTAATTCATTTCCAATTACTTGTCCATTGCCCACTCCCTTCTCATCCTTACCAAAAAGATGGCTCCTTGGTTCTGGACTCCAGCCTGCCAGAAATCATTTAACTCCCTCAAGGCCCTCTTCCTCTTTTAACCTGTCCTTTAATTTCCAGACCTCTCCTGCCTTTTTGCCATTGCCACAGATGCCTCTGCCTATGCATCTGATGGCATTCTTCTTTAGACAGATTTGAACAGGGACTGGCACCCCCATTTCTATTTCTTCCAGACATTTTCTGCTGCTAAGTGAAACTGTTATAATGTATTCTTTCCTTTTTTGATCACATGACTTTATCTTATCTTCATCACATGGTTACATAATCTTTTATCTTATCAGGTCATGTGACAGATCACCTGATCCAGGGCATAGGGTTAGCCTCATGTCTAAGACCCTGAACACTTCTTTTTTATTCCAGAAGCTGGAACCTTGATGGTTTCCATATAAGCTTCTCTTCTTTTTGATCCCCATGCTGCATGTATGGGAATGTTTTTCTCAGGGACCTGGTCCATGCACAACACACTGTACTATATAAACTGTAGCATAGATGGCTCTTAGCTTCCCAGCTTTAAGCACTTGTATTCTATGAGTGTTAACTCTTTGCTACTTCCTATAAACTTTACTTTTTCTGAGCATTTGATACTGCAATCTTGCAGTACATAACACTTGCTCAAAGCTACCTACATTCTTGTCTCTTGTTCACACAAAAATGTACACACTTTTCTTTGCTTTACAGAAGGAGTTGTTTTTGTGACAAGTTAAAAAAGTAGTTGATGAAATATAGCCATTTCCAGGCTCAATTTCAAGATTAAACTGCTAAAGAAGTTTATCTTGACAAGTATGCTGAGAAACAGATAGAAAGACTAATTGTTATAATATATTTTTCATTTTCTTGATCATGTGACTTTATCTTATCTTCACTACATGGTTATCTAATCTTTTATCTTATCAGGGCACTTGATGGATCACATGATCCAGGGCATAGGGTTAGCCTCATGTCTAAGGAACCCTGTACTTCTTTTCATTTCCATCTCTTCTCTTCCATTTCAGAAGCTGGACCTTTAATGATTCCCAGGTTGCTTTTCTTTTTTTTGATCCCCATGCCTCATGCATGGGAACACTCCCATCAGGGTCTTGGTCCATGTGCAGTATGCCATAGTATAAATACTGTAGCTTTAACATCTCAAGACTCCAGTCTTGAGCACTTGTACTATACTTATGTTAACTTGAGACTATCCTTGATATCCTTTTATCTTCTTAAAGAGCCTGTGGCACTGCAATCTTGTGGTGCATAACACTAATCAAGAAGATATCCAGGAAGCAACATTGCTATTGAAGTGGCTCCTTGCCACTCTGATCTCGAGTCTAATGATCTGGTCCCAGTGGACACCTTTTAGCACTACTAGCTGAGGTTTTGGACTAGATCCTTAGTGAACTAGGCAAGAGGAATAGGAGAAGAGTCAAGGCCTTGTATAAAGCCAAAGGCTCAAGTGCACAAGACTGAGGAGTCCCAGCTTGTGCAAGCCCTTTTTATATGCTACAGGAAAGAGCACAGACCATGTAAACTAGCCTGGCCCTAAGTATGATACAGTAAGCTAGCCAATGGCGATAAAGGAGTGAGTACCATAGCAGTCCCTTATGGAAGCTGTCAGGTAATGACACCATGGTCTAGAGCATGACTAGTAAAGGTGTGAAATGTGAAAATGTGAAGAGATGAAAAGGTGAAGGTGTGAAAAGGTGAAAGAGTAAAGGTGTCCCATGGTCACATGATGTGAAAAATGAAAAGTGATTATAACAGCTATTGGAAGACAGAAATTGAAAGGAAAACTTTAAAGAGGAAATTCAAGGTTGCAAGGCATTGCAACATCTTAGTAGCTCACCTTCTCAAAAACAGGATCACTGCTATTGAGGAGGATAGAAAGGCAAAGCTCAGCCACAGCAGGAAATTTGCCTTACAAACGCTAAGAACCCTCTGACCTGCCATTTCACTAAAGAAACCTATGCCAAGATTAAGCTATGGCTGGTGAGGGAGAAATCACTGCACTAATTAACCAGATGGCAGAGTTATTACTCTGGTCCAAGAATGACATTACAAGAAAAGTAGCTGACCCCAGGATTTGGGATAGGGATTAAAGGAAGTGGAAGAGGTGATGGATATTTTTCTGAGTATGGGTAAGAAAGCAGGACTGGAAAAATAACTGGCTTTGAGCAATAACCATTCTTTCCAGGATGAAGGGGTTAGCAGATGACTTTGCCACCCTTACTCTAATGGAATATGATGACATGGAAGATCATCATATTTAACAGGATGGGCAGAACACAGGTCAAGTATTGGGAAATACTGCATGGCCATCTTGGCTGGACCTCCAGGTCAAGATTAAGGGTTATTTCAGGATAGAGGAGCTAGTGCATCAGAGCCTCAAGGAGCTTCAAGCACTGAAGCAACAAGGCAGGAAAATTAACAATTTCTTGAATAAGTTCAATTTCCTTTAAAAGGAGACAGAGATAGATAACAACCATGCCATTAAATTGCTAAAACAGGCCATGGATTACAGGGTCTACTCCCAAGTAGCCTTGCAGGAAGGTAATGACAGGCAATACCTTAACATGTTTGCTTGTTTTAGACAGGTTAAAAGGATAATTGAAAAGATGACCATTGAATAACCCTTTTTCTGGCCACAAGAATCTTCTTCTTACCCTCCTTATTTGCCTTGATATCTGCAACTGCCATATCAAGCTTATCCTCCCTCTTCCCCAAGATTTACTGCTATTGGCACTCAACCTGGGCATGATGTACCCATGGAGATTAATCAACAAGATACTAGGCCTAGTAGGCCATTTACTTGTTTTAATTGCCATAGACCAAGCCACATGGCACATGATTGCAGGGCACCATGAAACCCTGCTTAAACAATGATGTCTCCCCATTTTTCTCCAAGATAGCCATAGCCTATGCAACAGCAGCAGCAACAAGTCCAGCCAATTTGCTTTGGAGAATTCTTGCCCCCAGACAAAAATGGGTAGTGTACTACAGAGCTGGAAGCTATTGGGCCAGTATATAATATGGCAGATGCTGCCAGATTTCAAGAAATACCAGCTATCTCATGGAGATTAATGGAAAAGGCAAGAGCATATTTTAAAGATGCTTTTGAGAATGAATCTAAGCAGGGAAAAGCCATGGAAAGTACAAAGGACTAGGTATTGTACTTCCTAAAGATAAACTCTCTTCTTTTTCAAAGTTTGTGCCTAACTGCCTTTAGGCTAATATAATGTGTTTTCATGCTGGGAAGGCATCTCATGAGAGCATGGCCCCAGCTAACAGGTACTTAATTCCTTCCATAAAGGGAACTAATGAACACTTATACACAGACTTTGAATGGAAGCAAAAATCCCTAGATCAAGTTTTTTAACAAACAGAATGAGATAAGATTTATATAGAAGTAAAGGTGGTAGATGAAGTATGAGGAATAGAAGGTATAAGGGCACAGAAATGCAGTCTCACTAATGCTATTCTCAATTCAGGGGCATCATTAATGTTTGTAGACCAAAAGTATGTGTGAAAACATGGGCTCTATAAAAAACCCATGAATTGGTTTCTTACTGTATTTAATGTGGATGGAAAACAAGGTATGATTGGATGTATTACTAACTATGTAGTACTCTACATCATGGTAAAAGACAAGGATGGAACTTGGCATTAGGAAAAGATAAATGCTATGGTTTCACATTTAGGGTCTTTGAACATGCTAATTGGCTATGATTGGTTTAAGCATCATAATCCTGACATAGACTGGGTAAAGAAAACCATTGCATTCCCAGCATGCAAGGATCAATGTCATGTATGCCACATCAATACAGCAGAAGACAAGGAACTCTGCAAGGAACTACCAAAAGAGGTTTGAGAATTCTTAACTATATTTTCACAGAAGCAATCAGAGCAAATGCTGACCAGAAAACCTTGGGACCATGCAGTAGACCTCAAAGATGACTTTGTCCCAAAGAAGGGTCACATTATACCTCTTGCAGACAAAGAACTAAAAGAAGTTCAAGAATTCATTACAAAAAAAAACAGTCAAGAGATATATTTATCCATCCAAATCCCCTTAAACCTCTCCTGTCTTCTTTATTGGAAAAAAGAATGGAGGTAAACACATGGTGATTGACTACAGATACCTCAATGTGGCCACCATAAAGAATAGTTACCCATTGCCATTAATTTCTATGCTTATGACTGGCTACAGGGAGCTAATCTGTTTATTACTTTAGATCTACAATGGGGTTACAATAATATCCAGATCAAAGAAGAGGATGAATGGAAATGAGCATTCACCACTCCCCTGGGTGCTTACAAGCCATTGGTAATGTATTTTGGTATGTGCAACTCACCAGGAACATTTCAAGCCATGGTTAATGACATCTTTGTGAACATGTGGGCTAAAGTATTAATTTACATTGATGATATTATTATCTTTACCAAGGAAAAATCCTGGGCATACAGTTGTCCAAGAAGTTCTTAAGTGACTACAGGATCATGATCTCTTTTTCAAGCCATCCAAATGTCACTTTGCACAAGAGAAAGTTGATTATTTAGGCATGGTGGTATTTAAAAATGGAGTACACATGCAATTGAATAAGACAAAAGCAATCATGGATTGGCCAACTTCTCACACTGTTAAACAAGTTCAATCTTTCTTAGGGTTGGCTAATTACTATTATTGCTTTGTTTCAAATTTTGCAGCTATTGCACATCCTCTTTATACCCTTACTTGCAAAAATATACCCTTCAAATGGATAAATGACTGTACCTTAGCTTTTACTACACTTAAGACTCATTTTTCCTCCAACCCTCTTATGGTCTATCCCAACTCTTTGTCTTCCCTTTGCATTGAAACAGATGCATCACAAGCTGCAATGGATATGGCTTTTTCTTTTCAGATGGCAGATGAGTTATGGAATCCCACCACATATGTTATAATTGCTTTTTATTTTTCACATCACATGACTGTGGGACCCTTTTATCCTTTCACCCTTTCACATCTTCACATTTTCACTCTTTCACATTTTCACTCTAATCACACTCTAGACCATAACATCATTGCCTGGCAGCTTCCATGTGGAACTGCTAAGGTACTCACTCCTTTATTGCCATTGGTTGGCTTACTGTAGCATTAGTTAGGGCCGGACTAGTTACTTGGTCCATGCGCATTCATGTAGCATATATAAAGGGCTGGCACAAGCTGGGACTCCCCAGTCTTGTGCATTTGAGCCTTATAGCTTTATACAAGGCCTTGACTCTTCTACTCTTGCCTAGTTCTCTGAGGTACTAGCTAAAACCTCAGCTTTTAGTTTCAGGCATCCACTGGGACAGCATTGAGTCATGAGATCAGGACAGCTAGCAGCCATTTCAACATATATGTTCAAATCTTTTCTCCCTGCCAAACTAAACTATTCTATTTATAACAAGGAATTACTAGTAGTTATTCAAGCTCTAAAGGCATGGCATCACTATATCATTGGTCATTCTACATTTGAAATTTGAACTGATCACAAGAACCTCAAGTATTGATGCCAGCCTCAAGACTTATTCCCCTGTTAGACTCATTGGCAGGTCTTTTTGTCTGAATTTAACTATGTTTTTGTTCACAAACCCAGCACTTTTAATGGACACATGAATGCCTTATCATGTCATCTGGATCATGCTCCCCTAACAAATCTCAATAAAGCTGTCACTTTTCTTCCTTCTTCACTTTTCATTCACTTTATTAACATTTCTTCTTTCTTTTTTGCTAACATGGTCTCTCATTCTTCTAATTTATCTCTTTCTTTCTCCTGGTATTATAACAAAGACCACAAGGTCTTTAAAAACTCTTGAAACCATGTTTTTATTTCAAAATCCTTATGTTCAAAGTTACTACATTTATCACATTCTTTGCATCTGAGAGGTCACTCTGGTCAAGCCCATTCTTTCCAACTTCTTACTTGGTATTATTTTTGGCCATCTTTGAAAGATAACATTGCAACTTTTATTCAATAGTGTTCTACCTGTACTATGGCTACAGGGGCAGAGCTAGAATTGAAAATCATTTCTCTCCCTGCAGCAACAGAGCCATGGAAGGATCATTCTGTAGATCTGATAATAGAATTACTGCTGGTGCAAGGAAAAGACAGTATTTTAGTGGTAATAGACAGATTTTTAAAGAATGTTGTTTTTATTTCCTGTTCTTCCTCTCTCTCTTCTTTAGATTTAGTAGAACTTTTAGAGACCATATATGGTCACATCATGGTCTTCTCTGCTCCTTGGTTTCAGATTGAGAACCCCAGTTTGTTTCCAAATTCACCCAGGAGCTTCACAAAGCTCTCCACATATCTTTCAAAATATTAACTGTCTATTATCCACAAACTAATGGTCAAACAGAGTATATCAACCAAGAGTTGGAAAAATACCTTCATGCCTTTGTGGCAAAAAGCAACATGATTGGTTAGATTGGATCAAACTGGCAGAATTCCATCATAATAATTCCTACTTCTTTGTCATGAAAACCAGCCCATTTGCAATTACCAAAAGATTTTCTCCTTGCATGGGTTTTGAAGGACCTTTTATATTATTGCTGAAACAGTGGTCTTGCCGTCCTGCCTTGTATCTTGAGTCTTCCTTGGTGAATGCCTAAATCCTATGTCTGCTAAGGCTTTTGGCTAGTGGCCCCTAACTAGGCTGGTGAGAGAATGCTAAGATGGTTCTGTATAAAGCTAGGAGCTCAGCAACCAAATGAGTCAGCCTCAGGAGAGCTAAGGAGGATCCTTTCCTTGGGGACAGTTCTCAGATCCAGAGAGTCCCTTGTATAAACCCTGTAAGAGTCAAGAGGACAAGACTGGGGAATACCCAGCTTGTGCCCCCTGCCTTATATATTGCTGGCATCTATACATGGACCAAGTACAGGAGGCCTACCCTAGAGTATGCTATCTATGGTCACTAATAGCATAAGTAGCTCTATGGACCCTGGGGATATAAATATGGAAGACATGCATGGATTATGTGTAAGGAGTGAGGCAAGGGCCTTGCGGATATGGGATGGAAAGGGGGAGGCTGCCACACCATGAGGATGTGGGGGAATGGAAGGTGCACTGGCCTTAATCTATGAATGCAGCATGGCCGCCTGGTGGCCAAGGAGATCCCATCTGGATCTCTGCCACAGATCAGATCCTAATCTCTGAAGAGATATCATCAGTATCTGGATCTAAGATCTCATCGAGATCCAGCCACAATCACATGACCTAAACCTTAGTGTGGGGGAACTCTGAATAAAACTCTAACCTTAGCCTAGGGCTTGCCTTATAAGGCAACTCGTTCACACAATCACATGCTTCTGTTCACATGACCCACATCACATGCTTTCTAAGTCTCTCACAGTCACATGAGACCACGTGTTAGGCTTGCGCCGTAACAATTGCCCTTTGCAGCACAATTAGACCAATTCTTTGCTAATATTACCAACTCATTGGAAAAGGCTCACTTGGTCATAAAGGTTTGCAATATCAAACCTATATTTGCCTCTTACAAAGTCAGTGATATGTGTTGTGTGTCTTGTGCAACCACCACTTTCACATTACGTGATTATGGGAATAATACTCCTTTTTAGGTTAACCCTAGCCTGGGGCTTGGCTATCTATTATGAGTACCTTATGGTCAGTGGTCATATGACTAGGATCTGGGATCTGCCCAGAATCTGCCCAAGATCTTCCCTATCTAGATCTGATTATATCTCCATGGATCTGATGGATCCTGAGATCTACAATCTCATCTGTAGTAGAGATCTCCATCCTCATGTGTTACCCTGATCTTCCATTACAAGTCTCCACTTCTCTTCCATTTCTATCCCTTGATCCATGAGACCACTGCCTCACTCCTCATTCCTGCTCCATGCTTTCTCCTCACTTATTTAATAGTGTGACCTTACTGCTATTGATGTCCATAGATAGCAGTACTCTAGAGTAGGCTAGATTAGTTGGTCTGTGTGCCTCCCTAGGCCATATATAAGGGGTGGGTATAGGTAGTTAAGTCTCTCCAGACTTAATCACTTTGTATCTTGCTTTAGGCACTTCTTTGGATCCCTACCCTTTCAGGTCAGGCCCTCAGTTGCACAGGCATGAGTCTCTTTTGAGTTCTCCTTGGTTGCTTCCTCCTTGGTTGCTCCTCTCCAGAGCCTCCACTAGGTTCTTCTTTCATGTTCCTCCTCTTGCTCTTTGTCTAGGTGTAGCCTCTGGGATCCAGAGTCATAACAATATGGTTATGCTCTTCACCTGCAATCTTTCTCTTCCTTATCCCCCTAAAAAGTTGACATAGTGCTGGATTGGACCTTTCAGAGTTCTTGACATCCTTTTCAATGCTATCAAGCTGCTTCTTCCCACTAAGGTGAGAATTTATCCAACTGTCAACATCAGTTGGGTCAAATGGATGCATTCTCCATTACCTAATCAGGAGGTAATTACACCTGACCCTATTGTGGCTACTAAGGAAGGACATGTGAAATATGAGGTGGAAGAAATTGTGGATTCTTGATTGTGCAAAGGCAAATTGGAGTACTTAGTGCACTGGAAGGGCTATTCATCATAGGATCACATTTGGAAAACAGTAAAAGATGTCACAAATGCCCCTGAGTTGGTTTGCAACTTTCACAAGCTTCATTCTTCTGCTTTTTGTTATTTCTTTGCCATTTCCTCCACAGATTTTGCTTGCACCTTTTACCCTTATTAAAATTTCACCTTGGAAACTCCTCTATGATTCTCTTATCTGAAATCCAAGAGCTAAAAAGGGGGTAGTGTAATGACACATTTTTTTCTTTTTAATCATATAACTCTATTTTATCTTCATCATATGGTTATCTAATCTTTTATCTTATCAGGTCACATGACAGATCACCTGATCCAGGGCATAGGGTTAGCCTTATGTCTAAGACCCTAAACACTTCTTTTAATTTCCAATCACTTTTCTTCTATTTTAGAAGCTGGACTTTTAATAATTTCCATATAAGCTTCTCTTTCATTTGATTCTCATGCCACATATATGGGAACATTTCCCTTAGGAACCTGGTTTATGCACAACATACTATACTATATAAACTGTAGCATAGATGGCTCTTAGCTTCCCAGCTTTGAGCACTTGTATTCTATGAGTGTTAACTCTTTGCTACTTTCTATAAACTTTACTTTTCCTGAGCATTTGATACTGTGATCTTGTGGTATATAACAGAAACTACAATATCTATAACTGCAAACTCCTTATAATCATCTGCACCCTTAAATCCTGGTGCCAATACCTCCAAGGCTCCCCCTACACTATTCAAGTCTTCACAGACCACAAGAACCTTACTTACTTTCATGCTTTCCAGACCTTTAATCATCATCAAGCCCATTGGCTTCTTGTTATGGATCTAGACCAATAGCAAGAGGAAATCACCTTGAAGGGTACTTAAAACTGGGGAGACAAAAGAATGATAGCCTAGAAAAGGCACTAGAAAACAAGGTAAACAATTTAATAAGTGCTCTAGACTAGGAAACCAGTCTATGGCCTTGCCCCTTTATATATTGCTACAAAGTGTGCATAAACCACGCCATGAGGAGTACATAAGGTAGCTGGTGTATAGAGAACAATGCTAAATAAGGAAATGGGGCAAAGGAAAACTAAATAGGAACCAATGGCAAATAGAGAGTAATTAGTAAAAGAAAGCAAAGCAAAGGTAAGGTATGACATCAGAGGGCTAGACCATAACATCAGAGAAAGTCTAGACTACAATGAAATAAAAGGCTATGCTATATGAGATGCAAAGGCTAGACCAGGCTAGACCTAACCTCATGGCATGATAAGATAAGATAAGATAAGATCAAAGAAAGCAGTCAAAGATAGTAAATAGTAAAAAGAATTTAGCTTAGAGTGTAACAGGTACTCCCCATCCTGGCCTTGGATACTCAAACTACCTTGGTGAGTACCTTCCTATGTCCTTGAATAACTGTTAGGGCTTTTGTGCTAGTGGCCCCTAACTAGGCTGCTGAGAATGAAAGCATAAGATGGTCCTGTATAAAGCCAAGTGGCTCAGCAACCAAATGAGAACCTTCTCAGAAGAGCCCTGGTGGATCCCTTCTTGGGATGGACCGAGGATCATAAGGTCCCTCTTGTATAAACCTGGCTAAAGGTCAAGAGAGCAAGTCTGGGTTTTCCCAGCTTGTGCCCCCTGCCTTATATATTGCTCAGGCCCACATATGGACCATGTGTTATAATCATTTTTTACTTTTCACATCACGTGACCATGGGACACCTTTATCTCTTCACCTTTTCACATCTTCACCTTTTCACATTTTCACAATGTCACATCTTCACATTTCACTCATTCACATATCACAGCCTAGACCATGACATCATTACCTGGCAGCTTCCTCATGGAACTGCTAAGGTACTCACTCCTTTATTGCCATTGGTCAGCTGACTGTAGCATAGTTAGGGCCGGATCCATTTACATGGTCCATGCGCATATCTGTAGCATATATAAAGGAGGCTGGCCCAAGCTGGGATTTCCCAGTCTTGTGCACTTGAGCCTTAGGCTTTATATGACATGGATCGCTATCTGTTACACTTTGATACTCGAACACCTTGATGTATGCTCCTTCCTGGGACTCTTCTCTTGTGTAGCTTTTGTGCTAGTGGCTACAACTAGGCCGTATAGAGAATGGATGAGATCTTGGGCCCTTGTGTAGACCTTAACCAGTAGTACTGAGTAGTCAGACTTTATAGCTGGCTTCCTAGAGGTCAAGAGAGCAAGACTGGGGAATCCCAGCTTGCACCCCCTGCCTTATATATTGTCAAGCATGGTGCACGGACCATGTACAAAGGGTCTACCCTAAAGTGTGCTATCTGTGGTCACCAATAGTGTAAGTAGCTCCTGCCTCTAAATAGATAGATGAATGAATGCATGGGGCGGCAATGAGGAGTGAGGCAGTGGCCTCATGGATCAAGGGTTGGGAATGGAAGAGAAACCACATCATGAGGATGTGGGAGAATGGAAGTTAGCACAGGTAGAGATCTATGAATGCAGCAAGGCTGCCTGGAGGCCGAGAAGATCCAATCTGGATCTCTGCCACAGATCAGATCCTAATCTAGATCGAGAGATCAGATATCATCAGATAGATCTGGATCTCATCTAGAGATCTGCCACATCATGTGACCAATACCTTTGTGCCAGGGAATACTCTTAATAGGGAAATAGGACTTAGACCATAGCCTAGGGTTTGCCTTGTATGGCAACTCGTTCGCACGATCACGTGCAACTGATCACATGACCAGCGCATCACATGCTCTAGGGTTCCCACAGTCACGTGAGACCGCTGTGTTAGACTTGGATCATAACAGTCTCATTCTTTCCCTTCTGCCTAGTTAGGGGCCACTAGTCAAAAGCCTTAGTGGATCTCAGACATCAAGGACAAGGGCATTCACCAAGGTTGCCATGAGTATCAAGAACTATGGGTAGCCACCCATAACACTAGGCTAAGGCTAAGTCCTTTATATCAGAGTATTTCTCTATACCAGGTATCAGTCACATAATATGGCAGATCTCAGATGAGATCTAGATATAGTCTCTAATGATATCTAATCTTATAATCTAGATTAGGATCTGCATCTGTGGTAGAGATTTAGATTGGATCTCCTTGGCCTTGCTGCTATCATGCCTTATTCATATCTCTGATCCTGTGCACTTTCCTTTTATTTTCCCATATTCTTATAATATGGCTTTTCTTTCATTTCTGTCCCTTAATCCATGAGGCCACTGCCTCACTCCTTATTCCTACCTCATGCCTTCTTCAGCCTTTATCTATTAGTTGAGAGATTACTGCTATTGGTGTCCATAGATAGTAGACCTTAGGGTAGGCCTCCTGTACTTGGTTTGTGTGCAGACCTGAGCAATAAGCTACTTTCTGCTGGCTGTTGATTTATACAAAAGTAGTGGTCTTATCTTTCTTTCATTTACCTAGTTAGGGACCACTAGCTAAAAGCCTTACCAGTTTCCAGGATAGAATAGGAGCATCCATCAAGATAGCTCAAGTATCAAGGCAGGATGAATAGATATCTATAACAAATTCTATTCTTGAAAACTAGTGAGGCTTTTAGCTAGTGGCCCCTAACTAGGCAATAAGAGAAAGAATGAGATCACTACTCTTGTATAATCCAAATACCAGCAGAAAAGAGTTATCCTATATAATCATCTAAAAGGTCAAAAGAGCAAGACTGGGGAAAACCCAGCTTGCATCCCCTGCCTTATATATTGCCAGAGTCTGTGCACAGACCAAGTACAGGAGGCCTACCCTAAGATACTACTATCTATATATACCAACAGCAGTAACTGCTTAGCTATATAAATAAGGAAAGAAAAATATATGGAGTAGAAATGACAAGTGAGGCAGTGGTCTCATGGATCAAGAAATAGAATGAAAGAGAAGATCACATCATGAGGATATGAAAGAATGGAAGGGAAGTGCACAGGATCAGAGATATGAATAAGGCATGGTAGTAGCAAGGTCAAGGATTTCCGTCTAAATCTTTGCCACAGATCAGATATTATTGGGGACTGCACCTGGATCTTATCTGAGATCTGCCATATTATGTGACTTATACCTGTGTAAAGGAATACTCTAAAGAATAGGACTTAGCCTTAATCTAGGGTTATTTTTAGTAAGGCTACTTATTTATATGATTATGTGCTCCTGGTCACATGACTATGCAACCATTTGTATCACATGCTCTGAAGTTCCCACAGTCATATGCTAGAGACTATTGTATTTGCTAGATATGTAATAGTATTAGTATTACAAACTTACTGCTTTTAGCCCCTATTTTCCTATTTCACCTTATTTAGATTACCTTTAGTTTGGCTGGTCACATAATTAGCAATATATAAGGGACAAGGGACAGACTAGATTCTCTAGTCTAAATTACTTGTTTTCTAATTTCTCTGGCTTTTCTCTAATCTAGACATCTCTCAAGACTGTTTCTGATCTTTGGATTGAGTCTCTAACAATTAAAGCATAATATAACTACTCTTGATTAATTGCAGAATATTACATGAGCTTGTGAATTTAATCACATGACCTAGGCAGATAATTCATAGCCAAGAGGAACCACCATATTTGATTTTGCTAAAGATAAGTAAAATTCCCATATCTAATTGTGGTTATAGTACAAGCTACTTTTAATATGACTTTTGTTATGTAACTAGCAAACACAATGGTTTACAGCATATGACCATAAGTACTGTTGAGCACATAATGCAAATGGTTGCATAATTATATGACAAGTGTTATAGCTCCAGCCTAACACGATGGTCTCACATGACCATGAGAGTCTGTAGAGCATGTGATGCTCTGGTCATGTGATCAGTTGCACATGATCATGTAAATGAGTTGCCTCATAAGGCAAACCCTAGGCTAAGGTCTAAGTCCATTCCTTCAAAGTATTCCTCCAGCACAGTATAGTCATGTGATGTGGCAGATCTCTGATGAGATCTAGATCTATCTGATGACATCTGATCTAATGATCTAGATTAGGATCTGATCTGTGGCAGAGATCCAGATGGATCTCTTTGGCCTTCAGGCAGCCACACCTCATTCATAAGGCTAGTGCTTCTCTTCCATTCCCTCCCCTTATCTGTGAGGCCACTGCCTTACTTCTACCTCATGCCCTATGCATGTCCACTATATCTATTAGAGGTATGAGCCCCTTCTGCTATTGGTGTTCCATAGATAGTATACTTAGGGTAGACTCCCTGTACATGGTCCGTGTGCGGATCCTTTGAATATATAAGGCAGGGAGTGCAAGCTGGGTATTCCCCAGTCTTGCTCTCTTGACCTCTCAGCTAGATCTACAATAGTGATCTAAGACCTGATCCAAGAAGGATTCCTCTTCAGCTCTTGCTTCACTGTCTAGCTCTCTGGTTTATACAAGAGCCCAGGGTCTCAGTCAAGGTTGCCTAGTTTGTAGCCACTAGCACAAAAGCTACACCAGTTTGAGGTTCTAGGAGCGTCCATCAAGGAAGTTTGAGTATCAAGGCAGGGTGGGTAGTCTCCTGCTTTAACAAGGAGCATGTGATTATATAAATGAAATGCCTTATAAGATTAACCCTAGGCTAAGGCTAAGTCCTTATATCAGAGTATTTCCCTTGCACAAGATATCAGTCACATGATGTGGCAGATCTTAGATGAGATCTAGATTAGAATTTGATCAGTGACAGAGATCCAGATGGAATCTTCTTAGCTTTATAGTGGCCATGCCTTATTCATAAGACTAGAATCTGTGTGCTTCCATTCTCCCACATCCTCATGGTGTGGTTCCTCTTTCATTTCTTACCCTTAATCCATAAGGCCACTGCCTTACTCCTTAATATCTACTCCATGCATTTCCCTCATTATTATAGAGCCAGTTACACTATTGGTGTACATAGATAGTGTAGGTTTAGGGTAGGCCTCCTGTACTTGGTCTGTGTACAAGCACTGGCAATATATAAGATAGAGGATACAAGCTGGGGAAACCCAGACTTGCTCTTTTGACCTCTAGACTGGTTATACAGGCTAGTTTGCTAGTGCTGCTGGCTATAAGATTTATACAAGAGCCCAGGACTCATTCCTTCTCTTATTGCCTAGTTAGGGGCCACTAGTTCAAAAGCCCTACCAGCTTCCCAGGATAGGATAGGAGTGTCCTTCAAGATTGACTTGAGTTACAAGAACAGAATGGCTAGATTGCCATTACAACTTTAGATTTCCAAGACTAGCTGGTAGCAAAGACAAGGAAAGAAGAAAAAATAAGCACAAAAAACTAATCCAATTAAAAAGCTTTTGTTAAAACCAGTAAATGACTATTAAATCTGTTAACTCTGATTTATAGAGGCTAAAAAAAACTTCTTGTTCAAGCATATTGTTAAAACCATAGAAGATTACTGGGGGGATAAGCTTTGAATGCAAGGATACTGCTAGAACTCAAGGTTACAGAGAAGAAAAACTTTTAGAAGCAAACTCTGGGGTTAAGCACACTAATAAGACTTAAACTGTTATAATGCATATTTTCCTTTTATTTCATTTTTTACCCCTTTGCATTTCCCTTGTACTCTTCACATGGTCACATGATGTGACCCTGTCACACCTTCACATTGTCACCTATTTCACATCTTCACTATTTTATATTTTCATATTTTATTACTTTACATGTAAGTTGGTCTAGACTAATCTAGTCTATGATCTCATACCACCTATATTTCTCATGTATTTCTAGATTTTCACTCTCTTTCTGCCATTGGGCAGCTTACTGTACACTACTATAGGGCAGGGCATACTCTCTTGATTTGTGCTCAAGATGCAATAGTATAAAAGGGGTGCAAGTCCAAGCTGTTGTCTCTAGTCTTGTATACTTGAACCTCTAAGGTTTTTACAAGTTCCTTGATCCAATACCCCTTTTGCCTAGTTCTCCTAGCCTCTAGTTCAAAGGTTAGGCTTTAGCAGTACCCTTAGCAGTAGCAGAAGCACATATCAAGAATATAGATGTAGTTGCTCAAGGTCTTGCAGTGTAACATGAACCATGGATAAAGACATAGTTTTGAAAGCTTTCACAGAAGTCTGGAGGTTTTCTAAAAAGAGGTCAAGAGGAGTTTTCCTGGTTGAACAGGACTTGACTTCACCTTATATGGTATACCTGAAACGGTATTTGCTCGACCGTTGCTGAACTGGTGAAAACTCCTAGTGATCGTTACTATCTCAAGAGACTGGGTTTTTAACTAGACCCCAGTGGAACTAGGCAAGAGGAATGATAGAAGAGTCAAG
>JBBPJW010001017.1:0-16891 GCA_038088935.1 Pulveroboletus aff. viridisquamosus
ATCCAGGGGAGATCCAGGGAAGATCCCTAGATGTGCCTCATGGCCACTAACCTTAGAAGTACTCGTATAGTATAAGTCCTAAGCTAGGGTTTAGCCTGATAAGGGTTGGGATTCCCATGATCACATGAGAGTGAAAGTGGTCATTGCATTGGTTTGCAATAGCCACTGCCTTATTCCTTCCATTCCCAATCCATGCCCCCTTCTCATTTATATATTACTAAGAACAAGCTACTTAGGCTATTGGTGTCCATAGATAGCTAGCATTAGGGTAGGCTCCCTATATTTGGTCCATGCGAGGGACCCAGCAATATATAAGGCAGGGAGTGGTGAGCTGAGGAACCTCAGTCTCACTCTCTTGTCTCTTAGTTGAGATTATACAGGAGGACTCTACGATTCTCAGTCCATTCCCAAGAAGGGAATCCACTAAGGCTCTCTAGGGCTGGCTCACACTTTCTCTTTTACTGCCTAGTTAGGGGCCACTAGCTCAAAAGCCCTAGCAGATATATTCAAGGCACGAGGCGCTCACCAAGGTAGTTTGAGAACCAAGGAAGGATGGGTAGTTACCCATCACAGGTTTGAATGTGGAACTTTCATGTCTGGAAATTTGTACCATTGTTGTTAAAAAATGTGACATTATACAGGTAACTAGATGCCTGTGTGGTATGCTTGGAGGTAGTTGATATATTAGTGAATGGGGATAAGGAGGGGCCTGCAGCTGAAATAGAAGTAGTGGGACTTGCAGGGCTCATAACCTTTTGTAAGGTGCACTATAGAGGATATCACACTATATACAAGATCTCAGTTTCATATGAACAAAAGACTGTGAACATTCTTCTAAACTAACCTATACACAAGGAGACCTTGTAGGTATTGTTCAGCTAATGAATGTAACAAGTGTATAGTGGCCTCACCTCAGTTTCATATGAATGAAAGACTGAGGTGCAACGTGGCAGTGTCCGTACTCAAAAGAACGACGCGATTATGAAATGAAATGGTCGGCGTATGTCTTGGAAGGAAGATAGGAATCTCAAGGAATGAATGGCCCGGAGGCATAAAAGTATGAGATAGGAGGAGAGTGAAGAGGAGAGAATAAAATTTCAACAGATATAAGGTAATGAAGAGGTTGAACATTGAATAAGTTAGCATTCCAAATGTTGATAGTCCGACATGCTGAAATTCATGCTACCTCATTCTTCTCCTTTCTCCTTTTTTCTTTCCCCTGTTTTCTTTCCTTTATTTTTGAGCACGGACACTGCCTCAGTCTTCGTCCATACGAAACTGAGGTGAGACACTTCGTATATTTAGTGTTATTCCCTACTAAGTACCTACAAGTTCCCCTTGCATTTTAGGTTAGCTTATAAGGGAACTATGAGTCTTCGCCTGTGCGAAACTGAGACCCCCTTGTGTTTTAGTAAAATCCTCCAAGTTTAACCTCACAGCACGACATGGGTCTGGCCTGAAATGGCTATGGCTCGAGCGCTATTGTCATCATACTCCAACATATTCCAACAATTTCCACCGCATCGGAAGTGAATCTGCATCCGAAATCGATCAACTGACCATCGGATAGTACTGTCACGTGAGTGCCACTGCGATATTGGCGCAGCACCTCAGGAGGTATGCAGCTTGTTTCCTGTCAGGAATGAATGGGTCAGGTGCATTTGCATGGCATTTGGCCATTTCATTTCTCTAATTAGCGGGTGAATCAGAAGTCAGTCAAGCTGATCTGGGCCGCATGATATCAGAACATGTACTGATACTGCCTCGTTTTGCGCAGAATGTTTTTTTTTCCGCAGTTTCGGTGTTAATCGCTCCCCGTAACGCCCTGTCTTAATCCCAGACGGGCAATACTTGCATTTGTACCCCGGACAGATTTAAAATGGCAGGTAGAGTGCCTCCATCCTTTAGTGCAGCTCTTAGTCGTTCCTCAGTCCCTGAAGGAAAAAGGTAGTCCCCCGAAGATATACGTAAATGGGGAAAGCCTAACCATCGTTGAATTAGACAGACAAGATGCGCTTCACTCAATTGTTGCTCAATGCTTTTTTGCTTTGTGCACTGGCCCTTGCTTTGCCGCTAAGCCAAAGGAGCACGACCGCAGACGGCAGCACCGTCAGTGCTAGCCCAAGTAACAGCATCAAACCTGATAAAGATCACGACACCATCAGCATCACCGGCATCGGCGGTGGCGACGATACCACTGGTATTGTCCCAAATGGAACGCAGAACATTTGTCCCAATGACTCTTCCTGTTAACCTTGATGTCCGACGTGGTTTCCCTAGTGCGACCCTCGAATACTTGTTGATCGCCTCTGACCTAGTCTCTAGTGTCACATCCGGGAGTTCGAAAATTTGTGAGTGTCGATGCTTTTCAGCTGGGGAACCTAACGAAGATAATAAAAACAGAAGAAAAAAGAAGAAGAAAAAAGATTGTTTGGGGTGTTATTTCGAACATATTCTCGATTATTCGAACTCATACTGACCTTTTACCATGATAATGTACAACTACGACAAACATGACAAGTTCTGGATACGCAGTACAGTTTTCATGAAACTCCGAGTCACAGAGGATTCCGGCCTACCTCTCGGCTATAATTTTTCGTAAGGTGATATACATCTATACATCTTGCCTTCATCGAAGGACTCGCTCACCACGGCCATATCCATTGTCTCCCATTGTCTAACCCTGCCGGAATTCTTCACAGATTAAGCAGGAAGTGACCGAGGACTGATCTCCTGAAGTCTTCACGTAAGATGTTCGGGACTTTTGGCTACAATGGGCACCGTGTCCCATAATGCTTCTCAATGGTAAGTACAGTACAGGCCGCACTACACTGCGATTCAGCTGCGTGACTTCCTTATTTGGTGTCGTAGCATTTTGGTTGTTACCTGACGTTGCTTCCTTTTTTCTCGAGCAAGGCGAATGAAACCGCGCCTGGGACCGTCGAAACGTCGAAACATGAACATTACGAGCGCCGGGTCAGTAGAGCCAGCAGACACAGCACTGAGACCAGCCAACAAGGTCCACAACAGCGAAAGTGGACACAAACCATGCGGACAGGACTGCGAGGTACCCGATCTAGTGACTTGGACGACCAACAGCGACGAAAATGGAGCGCAGATATAGAAAATGGAGCGCATGTGTCCACGGACGAGACTGTCGTGATGAACACAGCGTACGCGTCCGTGGGCACAGGTGCACAGAACCCACTCGAAGAAAATGAGGTAAGTAGCAAGATGTACCAGCACAACGCTCCAAAGATCAGCGAGTTCGGAATTGAGCCAAGGGCTAAAGCGGTCGAATTGAGAGTGCGTGCGCAGCTGGTGACGAGAAATGAAGGTAACTTTCAGCACACTTTCTACGGACATCCACGGAAATCACAAACGTACCTGCCACCCGGACCACCTGACAGACCCGAACGACGACGGAGCGATCTCCCAAAAACGTTGTACTCAAGGGGAAGGGTGTGGGCAGCGCGTGCGGCGACTCCAATCTAGGATGCTATGTGAAAAGGCAGGCCAGCACGAGCCATCCGCACCACCAGATAAGAGTTTCCACCACTCCGAAGCGGACAACTCAAAACACAACCTGGTAGAGTCAGCCGACCTCAGATGAGAAGACATACGCTTTCTATGGCTATATGTGGACCAAGTCGACGGAGGCTGTAGGGGACAGCACACAGTACTCGTGACTTACCATACACGAAACTGTTCGGCCCGCGAACGGACATTACTTGTGACTACATCAGCTTCGCTGGAACTCGCCTGGGTAAGACTTTACTTTTTCTCCATGGCCAGTGACCATATAATTGCTCAACCAGTCATCAAGCAAGTTGATGCCTCTCAGCCAAACAGATTTGGCTTGTGCACAGCGCTGTCGATCATCTCGTGGGACTCGAACATTTCCTAGCCTCCCGTGGTTTATTGACGTGTTCATCAGTTTAATCGCTGTCAAGTAGATCACCCAACAGGATTATAAAATATTTCTTCCCTTTGCTACTCCAACCATAATCCGCAGCATCTCATGGTAGGCACGGCAATAGGTCCTAGTAAGCGATGCCAACGCGTTTCCCCTCCCATTCGTCCCAGTGCCTGATCACCTTCTCAACGACGAAATGTGCCACGTCCCTCCTCGAAACTGTCCAGTGCCCTGCGGGGTCCCCTGTTTCGACGACGTAGGGCTCCCCGCTCGATGACTTCCAGGTATCTGCACGACACTTTCCATCCGTCAACAACGCAGGCCTTATCACGACTACGCTCTTCAGCGTCCCTGGGATCGGCAAGTTCACGTTCGCTTTCCAATCCCTACCTAGCACTTCCAAGCCAGGGCTATCTGCTGTGTCCCATTCCCAACCCGCACAGTATGCCAGTACTTCCTCCATGCCACATTTGTCTGCGTGCGGGCTGACGAGGAGGAAGCTGAACAACGGCTTCAGAAGGAGTGGGAGCTTCTTGTGGCCGTCATGGGTGAGTCCGAGAGCGGAGATGGTGATGATGTTGGGATGAGGTATCGGGAGGGTCTCAAGGCAGTTGAGGAGGGATTGGGTCACGAGATTGGGCGGTGAGATCACAAAGCCTTTGGTGAGCTCGAAGTGGGGCATCCCACCTGTCCGAACGGATATGCGTAAGATCAAGAGAGACGAAGAAGAAAAACGGTTGCAGCCTTACCGACCGTGAAGATAAGAAAGTCGACGGGCTTGCTGTCGTCTCTCTGGGCAGCGATCCAAGCATGTCTGACATCCTCTTTAACGAGTGCATCGCCTTGGACAAGGGTCGCTCTTCCAGCACGAACATACTTTTGAATAGTCTCGTCGTTATCGAACACACTAGGCTTTCTCAACAGAAAGGTCACAGCAGCCCCTAAATCTGGCGTCCACAGTTGTTTCGTGCACGACAAAACATGCAAGCACCAGACATACCGAGGAGTCTCACCGAGGAGAAGTAGCCAATGTTCCTCGAACCCCCGATCGTCAATACTCTGATGTTGTCCATGGCGGTCAATGCTGAATTCAAACTCAAACAGGTGCCCCTTTATATACCAAGGCACATCACACTGCATTTCCACATGTTCTGTGCACAGCACCGCCAAGAGAATCGGAGTACAGCCTACCCACGTACATGTGGACCAGTGATATCAAACCATGTTCCGATATCCATGCCGAACCGCATCCAGATATGAACGTTCTTGGCTACGAGTGAAAGCTAGTCATTAGACTATGGTTAAGATGCCGCGGCGGACTGCGGGAAAATGTTAATGACTCTGCCATCATCACAAATGACCCTGAATCGCACTGCAGAGGCAAACGTCTCATGTGGGTTGTCCAAACGACAAATGCAGGACGTACGAGGTGTAAACATTTCTCCCTTTGCTTTGCGAATACTAGTAAAGTACAGTGTTCCGCTGCCTAAAACAGTAACCTCAACGTTGTTGATCCGTCCGGCAGACGAAAGATGTGCTCAGCTCACCTCGGTGGCCTTTGAGTCGAAAGCTCACGTCGACGTTTCCCTGTGGGAGATTGATCTATTAAACGCACAACGTTGGAATCAACATGTCATATATAGAAGAGGGGGAGAGAACAAAAGGGAATGGACATACAGAGCCACTGATCCACGGGTCACCATTGAGGTACCACGTTGGCTCGAACCGTATGGCGTCACCCAGAGCAGCCTGTAATGCCTCGTCTTCTCGTGCCGTCTGTAAAATTTGACGTATGACGGAGCTCGAGAGGCGTTCCTGGTTCATCGCTACGAAGAGGAACGCAGCCCACCCAGACAACCCGAGTGCGGCAAATGCGAGAATGAACGGCCATCGCTTCTGCGCAGGCGCACTATCTTAGTATTTAATAGGATACGACAGGTGGATGGCAGGGCACCTGTATCTTGGGCAAGTCGTGACGTGGAGAAGGACGGGTGTAGTAGAGTTTGGGTTTGGACGGCCCTGAGAAGGTCTCGATGAGAGGCTCTTTTGTGGGGGGCGGTGGCCGCGGAAGTCGAGTGATTGTTGCATATGTGCGTTGTTCAGAGAAAAGAACACGACGTAGCGAAAGCAAACGAGTTCCCCGAGCAAATACCGACATCAAGCTGGCTAATGGCCCGCAGCAGGGACGCCAGCGCAAGGCGTGAACGTGGCTGTGTTACGGGCTATTTCTGATACCCCGTCTCCCAGCGGTAGACACGGTCGAGCACTGCCGGCACAACACTGACGTTAAACCCATCTCGACCACCCTTGCGGCCTCCAGGAGCTCTTTTAGCCTTGGTAATTGCATCTATGCTTCTGACTCTTCTTGAGGGTTTTGCTGGCCCCGGTACCACGTCGGAGCCGAGTTGCTGCTCGACGACGACTTGGCTCCTGTCTTCCCCGAGGTGTTCTCTCTCCTCCACGGCACTCGCATACAGCAGTATGACAGGGCGATATCCCTCCGCAGCATTCGTCGGCAGGATCACTATTCGGATGCTCGGGTGTGCTCGTTGATCATTGCCTTCCTCATCCCCGCCGGGTGTGGCCACTTGCCAACGAGATATTCGGGACGTCAGGCCTTCAGGCGCCATTACCCAGCTTTCAGTATCTACGCCCATACCCCCGCCATAGCTTTGCTCAACGGTGGACTAGGTACCGTATTCTCATGTAGTGCTTCGGTTTGCGTGTGCGTTCACCTTGACGACCATCACAGCTACCTGAACTATATCTGGAGAACAGCTGGGATAGGCACAGCACTCTTTGGCCTTTCCTGCCTGCTCGTGCCCCGATGTGTTCCACTACTCGATGGCGAAGTCAGCGTTACTCGTTTCTCGCCACATGCTGTGGATGTGTATATCATAAGAGGTCTCGCTATGCATACCATACCTCTGGAAAAGGAGGAGGAACTAAAGCTGGCGAGTCTTGAAGCGACGCAGAAGTGACGAATGAGTGCACTGCACTGTTGTCGAACAAGACCGACGAGTACAGTGTTGAGCACGATCCAGTTGGAGCCAATGATGTTCCCGTGACCGACGAATCTAGGAACAGAGTGTTGGGCCGCAGTTGTAGAGCTATCGTCTTCACCACGTCCGTCGTCTGTGAGTTTCTCTTCGCACCGATGAGTCGTCTTTACTGATGCATTGGACAGCGTGAGATGATCACCTCCAACGTTGGTCCTGTTCTCTCCCCAACTGAACTGAACCTTGATCACATCATCAGTACTCCTACTGTTCTTATGACCGTGATCCAAATTCACATACCCTCGCAAATACATTTTCGCAACTCCCTGCTGTGCCCCACTGCGGGCATCAATTTGACTGTGCATTCTCACATCATAAGCGACGCCCGTAGCTCCTTCAGGAGGCATCACACAAGCAGAGTTGCATTCTCAACATTCTCGTGCTAAACTCCTACACTTGGATAATCGTTGCCATCAGAGAACAAACGGGCATATCGGTAGCGAGATACATACACCCGTCCCTGGTCCCTCATCTAGGAACCTGGCAGTCTATAGTACGATATGCGGTGAAAGTATCGGTGCAGGCATCACGTACGCGGATGCGTGTTCACCTCCGCTATGTGAAACGTGAGTGCATGGATGTACGAAGACGAAACATGGTGAAGAGGGTGGAAGAGGGTTCGAAAGACGATAGTCGTTTACTGAACAAAAGACCAAGAATCTATTCGTTTTGGGATTCCAGGCCACTCTGAAGAGCAAGGCTCGCGAAAGCACCTTACGCAGTGCCGAGTCGCAATCAGTCACCTTGCAGCAGTCAGGGAGGGGTTCCTTTGACCTCGGCGGCTGCCCCTATCTTGTTGATTGGTCTCCTAGCTGAACCCTCCTCTCCGTTCTCATTACTCGTCACTATGGCTCTGACCGGAAGCTCTGCTATTGAGTCTCACCCAATCTGCGAATGTAGCCCCGACACTGCGTCAGAGCTCCTTGTCGCAGAATTGCTACTCAATGACATCGCCTCTGCCCAGGCCACCCGGAAAGGCAAGGCCCGTGAAGGCGCCTTGCGCAGTGACGAAGAAATTGCATTTGATCTTCAAGCAGCTTCTTTGAACGCATCCATTAGCGTCCTGCACGACCACCAATTCGCTTCGAGCATCGATCGCGCCATCGAATCCGACAGGCGGCAGCTCAGGAGACTTGTACTTCTGGAACAGGCTGCGCGTGATGATCATCAAGCAGCCGTTGCTCTTGGAAGTGGGCACGACTTGCCACGGCAGACATGGCCACAACGAGTTATAGGACAGACTGTTACTCGACCTGCTAGGTCAATCTCAGCATGGTTTCGTGCAGCATCACTGACCCTTCTCAGAGAGCATTCTCCCGCGTCACAGGAACGCGTCAGAAACACCGCGGGGGTGGGGATGGAGGCCATCAATGTGGCATTGGGAAATGCTCACATCACCACTCCAGAGGCTTCCGAGACCGTCACCCGCCAATCGCCCAAGTGAGACTCATCTTCCTGAGTGCCAACGTTACTGATGACGAGGAACAGGAGCCCCGATACACGTTTCGAGTGCGTCATTTGCAGGGATGACGTGGTTGCAAGTCGCTCATTTAGAGCACCCTGCGCACACCATTACTGTCGAGGCTGTATCGTGAGCCTCGTCGAAAAGTCTCTGCGCGACGAGGGTCTCCACCCGCTGCGGTGCTGTCAGGAATGCCTTCCGCTGGAGTCCGGCGTTTTCGAGTTCATCTCAACCTCGCTTCGGCTCCAGTTTCTCGCCAAGCGTCGAGAATATTCGATCCCCGCTGGATCACGAGTGTACTGCTCCAACCCCAGATGCGCCACGTTTCTCGGCGGGTCGGGTGACATGCGACGAGAGCTCACATGCATTGACTGCTGGACCTTCACCTGCTCTCAGTGCAAAAACAAGGCTCATCCAGGGGAAAACTGCCTCGAAAGTCGATGGATGCTGGAGTTACGGGAGACAGCTACCGCGAACAAGTGGCAGACGTGTCCGGGTTGTCATGCCATCGTTGAGCTCAGCCAGGGCTGCTTCCACATGACTTGTCGGTGTTCGACGCAGTTTTGCTATCTATGTTCCGCACGATGGAAGACGTGTGACTGTCGACAGTGGGATGAAGAACGCCTGTTAGACGACGCCGAGAGAAGGGTCCGCAATCAATTTGGAGATCGGGGGGCTGAGGCGCAACCAGCGGTACATGCCGCGCGGGTTCATCGGTGGGTGGAGGAGTTGCGCGAAGACCACGAATGTCGAAACCATTCCTGGGCGTATAGACACGGGAGTGGAGAGTGCGAGCAGTGTGGTGATTTCTTGCGTATTTTTCTGATGGTGAGTGTTATTTGCATGTACATTGGATACCGTTCGCCAACTAGTGACCACAGCGTTGCGTTCGTTGCCAGGCCCTAGTATGCAGACGGTGCTCTGTAAACCGGTTATAGAATGTTCAGTGGATGCTACGAAGCAAAAAGAGTATTCGTCCGTGCCTCCAACACTTATCCTAGTGTACAAGGCAGTTGTCGATTTATACTGTAACTTACAAGACCAGTGAAGATGAGTAGGGAAGTCGCATGGGTGTAATGCACGGCGTCCCAGTCGTACCACCTATTCAGAGTGCTCCGTGCACGAGTGTGTAACATCGGGTTCAATGGCCTCTTCGTTGTCTGTTATCGCGCGCCTCCTCGATCCCGACTTCGAGTTGGACTTGCTGGACGCATTTTTCTTCTCGGCCTTTTTCTTGTGGTCGCAGTACTCCCGTGTGACACATCGAATGTCAGACAGCAAATTCTTCAACATCACCTCTTCGCTTGCGTCCCCTTCGGCTCTCGCATTAGCCCCTGAACTTGTCCTCATTTCCGACAGCACATTCAACACTTTGATCTCGCACTGCCACACCTCCACAGCTTCAAATGTCGGGGTTTCTAGTATGAGTGGCATATTCTGAACCCGAGGGTCTGAGAGAATCGTAAGAAATGCCGGAAGCCTGAGCGTGCCTCTGTTAGGATAGTGAATAATTTGATAGGCGGTGGACGGAACAAAAAGGATGAGAAGATGGATCAACCAGATCGTCCCCTGATGAATGACGACGTACAGTCCAATGTTTTCGTGCCTGTCTTTCTTTGATCCAAGGGGTGTCTTGGAGTCATTCAGGTGCATTCCACAAAGGTACGACAGTCCCACTTGTTTGTCAAATGTTGCCACTAACAACAGAAATCATAAGTCTACTGTGCGTGTAATCGGCACGTCACTTTGGACTCACTCGTCGCGCTGCCAGTAGTTTAAGTATCGACCCAGTCAAGAGAGATCAACTCGTATGAAGACAGAACTTACTCCCAACCTGCCTGGGTAGAGATATCATGCCCCTACGTGACATCCCACTACATCAGTGTCTGTGTCCCAAACGGAATGACGAGGTCACTCACAGCTGCATGCAGGTGGCCTATTTATAGTTGCATCAGTAACCCGACAGCTCCAAGATGGGCCAAGTCCTTACATGTATCAAGGCACACCCCAACTCTCGACTTGTCCTCGACCTGCTCAATAATATCTCGCAGCTCCGTAAACTGGGAACCTATAATATTCTTTGCACCAGACTGGTGGGAGCATGCCAATATCACCGGCTCCTCATTTGACCAGGAAGACCAGAACCACAGCATAGCACTCACCATGTTCTCAATCACGGTTACCACGGACGAAGTCTCTTTATGTGCCTTGTTTAAACATTGTGTTATAAGAGATATTGATTCTTCTTTTGTTGCAGTCCCGACAGTTGAACCTGGACTTCCAGACGTGAGCGTTGTATATATATGTGATCACTGACAGGAAGAACGAGGATCAAAACCCACTGAAAGTTGTAAAACGTCAAGCCGAGCTGTTCACATCGTTTGAGGTCGTCCAGAAAGCATTCATACGATTTTTCCCGTTTCGCTCTGGGAATAAACATCAAACTTGGGCCCAGTGAACCTTCTATGGGCGTGTACATTGTACTCACTGATCCGGGTTTGCAAGATTGATAAGGTAGCTCCCGTGGGGGAGAATGTACTTTGGGTTATACCCAAATGCGTTCATGCGAGCTTTGAAAGACGCGACGTTTCCGTCCGTCAGAGGAGAAGACCATTTACGTTGTGATTTGACGAATAGACCAAACGCGTTGGCCCTATGAAGACGCCATCAAGTCGTACGCGCCAAGAACGAAAACAAGAACAAAAGGGACACGAGAGACCCACCCGACACGCGCTGCGTTGACGATTGCGTTATCCACACCCCCAGCTGCAGAGACGTGAGCACCAACTTTCCACGCTGACGACACGCGCGGAGCAAAATCCGACGGTTTGGGTTCAACGCGTGCTTTCTCTTGCCGGGTTTTGCGCGGTCGTTTTGTAGGATTGGCATCCATATCGCTCGCTGTCGTGCATGTCTGATCCAAGACACCTAGGCGACCTGGAGTTCGATGTGACTCACGGGCGAGCTGTTTGGCTTCTGCGATGACTGCCGACGGCGCTGGTTCGCTCGGTTGGTGATCTTTCCTAGCGCGTTTGAGCGGCTCACTTGTACGTTCTCCTGTAGTCAGGGGTTTACCGTCCACTGGCGCAGCCAGTCGAGTCGCCCGTCTGGTCTGCACCATCACAGCGGTCGACGACAAGCAAACAAAAGGACGATTAGGTAGTAGTAGTTGCGATGTGTGCGAGGCGACAGCGAGATGGAGGACAAAGCTGTGGGCTACTCTCATCGATGTACCCGCCAGACGAGTTACACTACTGTGCATGACCGGGTAACGAGTCACCTTAACTTTTTGGTTCAATAGCACAACATCCTGCTACTCAAAGAGCAACATTTTTGGTTCCCTCTCATGGGAAAAATACTTCTCTATCTAATGGTGGTGTTTTTATATTTTTAACAGTGACTTTCTGTGAGCTACATATTTTTTTTATGAATGTACCGTCTCGGAAATTGCCGTTGCACTACAACAAGGAGGAAAGCTACATCCTCATTATCTCTTCCTTGGCTCATCAGTTTGACCAATCCATCAGTAGCAGCTGGCAATTCAAGCAATATTCTCAGTCATGGCCTTGCCTTGTCAAGGTTCTCAGCATTGTCACCAATAGTACCAACAGTACTTATGTCTGCTGCCCTTCTCATTTGAGTTGGTGGCACTCCTTTACTTGAAAGCTTCTGTCTTGTCTTCTTCTCAGCCTGCCAAATTCTCTCTGCATGTTTCTCTGCCTCTTGTGCTTTTCACACTGACCTCTCTTCCTCTTTTTGTTGCTTCTTTATCTCTCTTTCAGTACATATATGCACCTATTCTGCCATTTGTTTCATCTGCTTGCATTACTGGGACCTTGCTTTTCATGTGCTTCTTTGAGAGAAAGTGGATACAGACCATCTGACTTGATTCCTGATACATCAATGGCTTTGAAAGTGTTATGGGTGACTACCCATCCTGCCTTGGTACTTATGTCTTTCTGAGGGATGCTCCTTCCTATGCCTTGAGAACTGATGAGGCTTTTGTGCTAGTGGCCCCTAACTAGGCTGTCCTTGGGGAGATAGTACTCCTGGTATAAACCCTGTGGGCCTGGTGCCTCATGAGAGCTCAATGGGGACCCCTTCCTTGGGGTCAGGTGATGAGATCAAGAGTATAAGCAGAGAAGCCTAGGATCCAAGAGAGTAAAGCTGGGTTTCCCCAGTCTACACTCCTAGCCTTATATATTGCAGGGATCTGTGCATGGACCATCTACTAGGAGCCTACCCTAATATGTGCTATCTATGGTCACCAATAGTGTAAGTAGCTCTAGACCCTAAGTAATAGATAAGGGGGAACATGCATGGATCATGAGGTAGGAGTAAGGCAGTGGCCTCATGGATAAGGGATGGAGAGGAGAAGCACACCATGAGGATGTGGGAGAATGGAAGGGAAAATGCAAGGGCTCATGGATATAAATCAAGCATGACTGCCATAAGGCCAAGGAGATCTATCTAGATCTCTGCCACAGATCTATGGATCTCGATCTCATCTGAGATCTGCCACATCAGTGATCCAATACCATCACATGGGAACTCTGAATAGGGACTTAGATCTTAGCCTAGGATTTGCCTTGTAAGGCTACTCATTTGCATGATCACGTGCTTCTGGCACATGACCAGTCGCATCACATGCTCTACAGTTCTCACGGTCACATGAGACCATCATGTTAGATTGGAACTGTAACATGTGAGGAGATCACAAGATAGAAGTAGCATAAAGAGAGAAGACATGAAGTATGCTACTTTATAGTACAACTAATAAGGTTCAAGCAGAGATGTAAGGAATAATCATGCTGATGAATGATGAGTAATATATCCATGTAGAAACAGATGGAAAGTGATAGAACAATTATGAGTCAGCTAGTTCAAGAGATAGGAGGCCTGGGCAAAGGGCATAACAAGAGAGCAGTCTAGACTGGGCTAGAACACAAAAAGAGTGGAATCTAAGTGTGAAAGAAAACAAGAAAGCACCTAAGGTACATGAAGAGCTTAAGCTACAATGGAAAAAAGAGAGAAAAGGAAAGAAAAGGGAAATCATAATATTATCCCCCTGCTAGAGGTGAAAGACTCATAACACCCTAAAATGTGTCATAGGAAGGTCTGGGGGAGCTGGTGATGTTGGCCCAACCAATGTCATTGATGACATTATCATGGAAGTTATCATTGAAATAATATGAAGGAGGAGGAGATGACCTAGTTGTGGGAGGGCAACAATAGGAACCCTGAAAGTGACAAGATCTGTGTGAGTGGTGAGAAAAGTGGGAGGAACCATGGAAGGAGGTGTGGGAAGAGCCACAGGAGGAAGAAGAGCTGGAGGAGGAGAAGATAAGGAAGTTAGTGACATGATGTTGAGCAGGGCAATGAGCTTAGATATATCTGGGGTACCATCAGAGACAGTAGGGGCATTGGTAGAATGGGCAGTTGACATGGATATGTCCCAAGTGACCACAGTGGAAACATGCCTCACAAAAGTGAGGGTAAGAGGGAGAAAGGCAGCCTGCACCATAAAGGTCAGTCCACCAGGCTTTTGCATGCTCTAGAGCAGCAAGCTTGATAGAGCAGCCAGAGCAGGGAAAACATGTCAAGGTGGGACCTGATGGGGATGGCAAGGTGAGAGTCCATGATAAAGGTCATGACCCAGTGTGCATAGTCAGGGGACAGAGTGCCATGATGAAGGGTATAGGTGGACAATAGAAGATCAATGCTGAGAATCCAAGTGGACAAGGTATTTATGGCAGGAGGAGGGATGGGAATAGGAGTGACAATGGCTGGGCCAGTGGAGATAGCAGGAAAAGAGTCTATAAGATCCTCTGAAGAGAGCTTAGTTATGAGCATAGAAAGGGAAGAGGAAAAAGTATCAGTAAGTACAGGTGAAGAAGTAGGTAAGGGCTCAATGGGAACTTCCTCAGTGGGAAGTTGTGATGGGGTGGTTGATGGGGTATTGCAGGAGCAAAAGCTTTGATTGACAGTGAAGGCCATGGTTATTTGTGATGGGTGGTCTTCTTGGTGAAGTGAGGAGGAGTGGATGGGGAAAAATGGTAAGGGTGAAGGATTTTATACTCATTTAGAGTGGACTGGGAATATTTCAAGTTCTATTCAGGTTCCCAGGAGTTATCTTCTGCTGAATATCCCTTCCATTGAATCAGAAACTGGCAGTTACCTGGGGGGGCTTGATGCTTTAATATCTGCTCTAATTCATATTTTTCCTCACCTTCAATAAGGTCTGGAGGAGGAGTGGGAAAATTCTTTCCATGCACATCATTTTCACAGTAGGGTGATAATAGTGATGCATAAAACACTGGGTAAATCTTCCATGTGGATGGAAGACAGAGGCAATAGGTGATTGGAGAAAGGACTTCCATGATAGTAAAGGGTCCTTCTTGTTTAGGGGAAGGTTTTGGGTAAACAATGGCCTGTTTCAAATTGCAGGCTTCTAGTCACACTTTATTTCCCTTGGTGAATGGGAAGAAGGTAGAGCAGATGTGAGATGCCATGGTTTGGTGGGCTAGATCATGCACCATAAGTGCTTTATCACAAGCAGCAAGGAGTGCCTTAATGCAGTCAGCAACAGCAGGCATCAGTAATTCATTGATTATGGAGGAAAGAGCATGGGGTTCATATTTCATTATAAGATAGAATGGGGATTGTCCAGTAATGGAGTGAGGGTAATGGTTATGGACAAATTCTGTGTAGGTGATGGAATCAGCCCATTCAATGGGATTAGAGCACAATAGATGCAGATGTATGTCTCAATCTCCTGGTTAACTCATTCAGTTTCACCATTAGACTGAGGATGATAAGCAGTGGAAAGAGAGAGGTTGTACTCAAGAAGTTTTCCAAGCTCCTTAATGAAAGCAGAGGCAAATTGGGGGCCTTGATCAGAGATAATCTTATTATAAAGACCATAGTGGAGATATACTTTGTGAAAAAAGAGGGTGGTAATGCCCTCAGTGGTAATGGATTTCCTGGTAGGGCAGAGAATTACCCCTTTTATAAGCCCATGGTTAACCATAACCAACAAGGCATTGAAGTCAGAAGATGGAGGGAGATCGGTAATGAGATTGCAAGAGATCTGTTGAAAGGGGCATATGGCAGTGGAGCAGATGGGAGAGAGAGCAGGGGTAAAAGGGTGAGTATTTGCCTTGTTTTGTTGGCAAACAGGATAGCTAGTGACATAGTTGTGGACAAAAGTAGTAAGGCCAGGCCACCAGAACTCAGTGGAGACAAGTTGTCAGGTTTTCAAGTAACCTGGGTGGCCAGCCAAGGGGTAATTGTGACATCATTGAAGGATTTCATGATGGAGATTAATAGAAGAGGGAATAAAGATGCAATTGCAGTAAGTGAGCAATCCATTTGTTTCCTTCCAATTGGAGGTTCAGGAGCAGAGGAATTTCATGTCAGCAGAGGCATCCAGTTTTTATAGGATGGAGAGATAAAGGGGATCACCCTGTTGATGCTTTTTAATATGGGCAGATAGATTAGCATCAACAAGGTTAACAAAGAGTTCAGAGGAAAGAAGGGTAACTTTCTGATTATCCTGGAAAGTATTAGGACAAAGGTCAGGATGATGGGAGAGAGCATCTGGCCCAGCAAGGGAAGTACCTGCAACATAAGAGAGTTGCAGGTTGAAGTTGGCAATGTCAAGAAGCCAACAAGCTTGGTATTGATTGAGCTTCTGAGGAGATTTAAAATAGGTCAAGTTTTTGTGGTTAGTAAAAATCTGAACAGGAGTAAAGAAGCCAAGAAGGTATTGCCTTTAGGCTTTCAGGGCATGGATGACTGCTAGGAGCTTGTGATCATAGATATTATAATTTCACTCAGCAGTGGAGAACATCTGGGAGAGATAAGAACAGGGATGCCATTCCCTGTTTTCATTGGTCTGGAGAAGGATGCCACCAGATGCATAAGCAGAGGCATTAGTGGCAATAGCAAAAGGTTGAGTAAGGTCTGGCATTTGAAGAACTGGTTGGGACAGGAAAATAGCCTTGAGGGAGTCAAAGGCTTTCTGGGCAGTGGGAGACCAGGACCAGGCCATAGCCTTCTTGGTGAGGTTAAGAAGGGGACAGGCAATAGTGGAGTAGTTGTGTTATGGATCTAGACCAACAGCAAGAGGAAACCACCTTGGGGGGTGCCCAATACTGGGGGGACAAAAGAATGGCAGCCTAGAGGAGGCACTAGGAAACAGAATAAACAAGTAAACAAGTGCTCTAGACTGGGAAACCAGTCTATGCCCTTGCCCCTTTATATATTGCTACAAAATGTGCATGGACCAGGCCATGAGGAATACATGAGGTAGCTGATATACAGAGAACAATGCTAAATAAGAAAATAGGGCAAAGGGAAACTAAATAGAAATCAATGGCAAATAGAGAGTGATTAGTAAAAGAAAGCAAGGCAAAGGTAAGGTATGATATTAGAGGGCTAGGCCATGACATT